>JAJJLU010003678.1:0-39204 GCA_023807065.1 Isotricha intestinalis
GAATAATCATAAAAAAGATGTTGTTTCTTTAAAAAATGAAAAAGATACTTTACAAGAAATTTTAAAAATGAAAACTCATGAAGTTAAAAATACTTTATTACAAGAATTAAATAAAGTTGAAGATGAAATGAAAAGACATTTTTCTCATCAAACTTCAGAAAATAGTAGATTACAACAACAAATTACTTCTTTAAAAGCGGAAAAAACTGCTTTACAAAATCAATTAATTGCTTTACAAAGAAGAATTTCTGATTTAGAAATGCAAGTTGGTACTGATGATGTTAAGTTTTAAAAAAAAAATCATTTTTTTAAAATTTTTTTTTTCGAAGTTTTTTATAGGATTTTATTAAGTAAAAATAATATTTTGATAAAGAGATTTTTAATATTTATATTTTTTTATTTTTTTTTCATATGTAAATTTATTAAATACTATGTTTTGAAATGTTTTAAAGACTTTATATAAATATATTTTTTTAAAATAACTTGATTTGTATAATTAAGAAAAAAAATATTTTTTTAAAAATTCTTATCATATAATTAATTTATAATAAATATAATTATAAAAAAATTTTATAAAAAGGAAAAAAAAAAATAATGAAGTAAGATTGTAGATTTTATATTAAAATTTTTCATGAATTAAATATTTTCAAAAATAAAAATTTTGAAAATCAAATAAATAAAAATAGAATAAATATATAAATTTGGAGATTTATTCCTCTTATTTATATAATATATTTCATTAAAACTTACAAAATCAATTATTTATAATCATCACTTGAATTTTATAATCATCTTCTAAACCATGTTGAGCAAGAATATGTTCATCTTTAATTTCATTTCCTCCGAAAAACATTCTTAACTTCCTTTTTATTAAATCAATACATTCTTTCTTAGCAAAAATTTCTTTTAATTGTTTCCCAGTAATCATATTACTAACTCTAAAAGAATCTTTAACAAAAAGAGTAGTTTCATATAATATTATTGTAATTTCTTTTCCTTGATAATTTTCTTTTAATTCAAAATCTTTTTCAAAATATGGTTCATTAATACAAAAATTAGGAATATAATAATGATTTCCATTTTCATCAATTATATGATTAATACATCCATTATAACATTTTAATTTATTTTTTTCTAAACAAATATTGGATCTGTATTCATCATATAAACAAGCTTCTCTTATTTTACCCCAAATATTATTATTTTTATAATTTTTAGATAACCAAAATTCTTCTCTTAAACTAAATAATTGATCTATTGGTAAGTTACATATATATCCTTTCATTCTTTTAATTCCTATTCCAGAATATCTTTCTCCAGTCCATTGAGGGAAATCATCAAATTTTTCATCTCCATAATCTGGATTTATTGTTTCTGTTCTTGATAATCCTGGATTTATATTTATTATTGGTTCAGCTTGACAACATCCCATTATTTTTTTTAATTTTTTTATATTTTTTTTATATTTTAATTTAAATTTTATTAAAATTTTATATGTTTTCTTTCAAGAAAAAAAAAAAATATCTTTTTATTTAAGATTTATAAAAAAAAAATATTTATAAGGGTTTTTTTTTTGATGGTTTTTTTATTTTAGAAAAACTTTTTTGAAAAATAGAAATTAAAAAATAATTTCTAATTTTATAAATCGGTAAATAGTTTTTTTATTTATTTTCATTTGCTTTTTTATCTTCTTCTCTTTTTTTTCTAATTTCTTCATTTTCTTTATATAATTGTTCAAATCGAGGAGTTTTTTTTATAGTAATAATAAATCTAGTTTTTTTTCTATCATTTTCAATGATTGTATCAGTTCTAATATTCTCATAAGTAACATATCCAAGTCTTACTAAAGTTTCTGCTGCTCTTGCTCCTATTCCTGCTGAATTTGTTGTTGAACTAATATTTATTTTTTCTGAAGATAAAAGCATTTCTTTTGCAAGATACATTATTTTTCTTGAATTTTCATATTGAGCAACAGGTAATACCTTTATATCTGACATTTAACAATTAAAATGATTATTTTTTCAAGGAATTAATTTAATTATTTATTATAAAATATTATAAATAATCTTTTAAAAAGTACTCTTTGTTCAATTATTCTTTTTCATAAGAAAAAAACAAAAAATTTCTTAAAAAAACAAAAATAAATAATGTAAAATAATCAAAAAAAAATTTAAAAAAATTCCTTTTTTCTTAAGAAATCATAATTAAAAAATTCAACAAAAAAAATCCAATTTAAAAAAGTTTAAAAAAATCTTTAATTTTTAGAAGGTTCTTCAGTTAATCTTCTCCATTGAAATCCTTTTTTCTTCCAGAAATTAGTTCTATATTCAGTATCCTTATTACTACCTTTTTGTCCGGTGAACATATTAGCAAAATCAATATGACCTTGTAAATTAGTAGAAAATCCAGAATCTCTTTCTTCAGGATTAAATTCTAACTTATCATATCTATCTCTAAAGTAACTGACTTTATCTACTTTATCCCAATAAGAACCAATTAATCTACTCATAGGGAAATAATTATTTTGAATGAGTTTATGATTATTAAGTGGATTTCTTTCAGGATGAGCACCTTCAGTTTCAGCAATAGTAGCATATTTTTTTAAAGGATCATAATAAACTTTTTTTTCAGCTTCTGCTTGTTTCTTAGCCATAATAGGTGAAACTTCAGTTTTTAAAGCATCATTATTTGAAGATAATTCACCTTCTTCACCTTCTACTTTTGGAATGTGTTCACACATTACATCATAACTTGTTTTCCATAAATTGTGACCATCATATTTTATAAAATCTGTTGCATCTATTGGTTTTGTATATTCATCGAATCCACATGATCTTTCATAGTATTTACGTGAAAACTCTTTTAACATTTGTTGAGTTGGATATTCTGGAGCTATTTTCTATTAATATTAAAAAATTTTTTTCTTACAAATGAAGGAAATATTTGAGTCTTGTTTAAATATGGAGCATTCCATATGTATTCACTTTCAGGAATTTGGAAATTCAATCTTTGGGTTGTTTTGTGAAATTCTGTTTGTGTTGGGGATGGTTTTTCTAATGTTGCCATTTTTTCTTTTTAATTTTGTTTATTTTTATTTGGATTTTTTAATTTTATTTGTGTAACGATTTGAAAATAAAAATTATTTTTTTTTACTATTTTTTTTCTTTAAAAATATATTTATTAGTTTTAATCAATAATTTTAAATTAAATTTATAAAAGAAGAAAAAGAAGATAAAACTAAGGGAAATTTCCTATAAATGATTTTCATTATCAATTAAATTTGCAATTTAACTGAGTTATGATCATTTTTTTTTGTTAGAAAATAAAGTAAATTTTTATTGAAGAAGGAGAAAAGAAAGAAGTTAAAGAATCAAAGAATTTCTCAATAAAGGAGAATATTGTGGGTACTGACTTTTTCTCTGAATCAAAAAAAAACTGATTTTATTTCTATTAATAATTATTGAACCTTTTTCTTCAAATCTATATTATCTTTAGATATATATTTAAAAATATCGAATGAATAAAGATGTTTTGATTTTGTTATTCAAATAATTAATTCTTTATATAACAATTGTATTTTTTGAAGTCTTTTAAAGTCATTTTGAAAATATATTTTTATTAAATACTATTAAATATTATTTATCTTGAATAATTCTATTTTTAATAAAATTAAACTTAAAAGACTATTTAAATCTCATTAAACAAAAAAAATTGAAAAAAATATATTTAAATAAAGATAAAGTTTCAAATTACTATTTAAAGAATAATATAAAAAGGATTCTAAATTAAAACAATTTATCCACAGCATTTTTTTTTTTGTCTTATAGAATTATTATCATTATCTAACTTTTGATTTTTTGGTTCAACAGGTAAAACTTCGGCCAAAGAACCTGGTCTAGAGGCTCTATCCTTATATTTTAAATGTTCAGTATATAATAATTTAGCAGCTTGAATAAAAACATTTTTAGCATTAAAACCAGTTTTTGCCGAAGTTTCAACAAAATAATTTAATTTATTTTCCGTAGAAAAATTTTCTCCTTGTTCAAATTGAATTACTCTTTTATCTTCTAAATCAGTTTTATTTCCAATTAAAAATATTTTAACATCAGGATTACTTTGAGTTTTAATTTCATTTAACCAACCTTCTAAATTATTAAAACTATTTTCATTATCAACTGAATAAACCATCATTGCTAAAGATGAATTTCTATAAAATGAAGAAATTAAAGAACGATAAACTTCTTGTCCACATGTATCCCAAATTTGTAATTTAATACATTTATCATTTATTTTTATATTAAATGTAAAAAATTCAAAACCTACTGTTGGTGAATAAAAATCTTCAAAATATTCTTTTGTTGCTCTCATTGTTAAACAACTTTTTCCTACTCCTGAATCTCCTATTACTATTAATTTGAAGCTTAAGTCATATTGATCAAAGTTTTCTGGGAGAACTTCACATTTTAAGTTTTCCATTTTTATATATTTTTTTTGGGTTTTTAAAAAAAGAATAATGTAATAAATTTAAAAATTAATTGATTTTTATTTTTATTTTTTTTTGAAAGAAATATATCGATGAAAATTAGAATCTTTGATTATAAGTGTGTTGATAAATATATTATATTATCAATGATTGAAAAATATAATAAAAAATAAAAGAATATGGATATAAATATAAATATTAGTGTCATAAAAAGAACTAGAGGATTACAATAAAATTCTAAATTAAATTTTAAAAAATAAATTAAATTTTTTGAATTACTTATTGGAAAATTAATAAGTTAATAAATCTAATTTATAATCCACAAGGGACAAGTCGATAATTATGTTTCCTAATGTTTATGATAAATAATCAGTAGTGTATTAAATAGAAATTCACTTTGATTTGGTATATGCTTTTATGGAAAAGAAATGTAATTACGGAAATTAAAAGAAAACTCTTAAAAGAATCATATACTTTTTTTATTAGGATAGTTCCTGTTAAAATTAATATATTAATGAAAATATAATTTATATTTCTAAATCAAAAAAGATATGTTTGAAAAACAATTATTACTGCGAAAAACTTTTAGAAAGAAATTATATCTCTTCATATCTTATTTTGATAATTGTATTTTTGGAATGATTGAATTGCTTTTAATGGCTCACTTAAAAATAGGTTTTATATAATTATAATATTTCATTAATTTAATACAAAATTTACTAAATAGTAAAATAGAGCTGAGTAATCAAATAGAGATTAATGCATAAATTTTTGAATGATATTGATTAAATGTGTATAAATATTTGTTAAAATCAGAAAAAACGATAATTTAGATAATTCATAGATTAATCTGTAGAAATTATAATAGATTTTATAAATTTTATAAATAAAAATTAGAAAGTATGAATTTAAATATTTTTCATTTATTTCAACGATCAATCAAAAAAATAGATTAAAAAAAATTAAAAAGTTTTTATTAAAATATTTATCTAATTTTTCAATTTACAATATTTATATTTATACATTTTTTATTATTTATTTTTAAAAAAATTTTTATATTTTCATTTTTATTTCTGAGTCTAAATTTGTATTATATTTTTGTAAATTTGAATTTCTCCCAAATTTTTTTTCACATAAACTATTAGAAAATTTTAATATATCTTTATTAATAATTCTTTTACATTTTATTCTATTATTATCACTTGAATTAAAATTAGAAGGACTAATAGAATAATTTTTTTTACTTCTTGAAGAAAAAGATTCATAATTATCAGATCTAAGATAAGTTTTTTCTAATCTTTGAAAGCCATCACTATTAAATAAGGAATTATAATAATAATTTTTCCCAATTTTATCATAATTTAATTTTATATTTTTTATTTTTTTATCATTTTTAACAAATTTTGGAGTCGCTGGAATTTCTTGAGAAAAACCATCATGTGATAAAAAAATATTTGAATTATTTTTTAAATGATGAATTGGTAACTTATGTAAAGTAATATTTCTTGAGTTATGAATTGAATCTTTATTCATTATTTTATTTTTATTTATTATTTTCTTTTCATTTTCTTTCATTGATTCAACAACTTTAAAAGGATTATTAATACAATCATTTATAAATTTATTTAATTCTGAATAAGCTGTTGGTTTTTTTTTATTAATAATAAATTCATTTGTTTTTCTAAAACTTCTACTTTTTATTGTTCTATTTATTGTATTATTACTACATTCACTTTGACTTATATCTTCTAAAATCATTTTTTTTTCTACAAAATCTTTTAAAGAACTAATTTTTTTTTTCACAACTATATTTTTATATAAATCATCAATTTGTTTTAGTTCTTGTTTATTTAAAATTATTTGACTATTAAAATGTTCAATTTTTTTCATATGTAAATTCCTAATATAAGAAGATAAAAGTCTTTTCTTTTTTCTATTTTCATTTGAAGATAAATCCAAATTACTTAATTTATTATTTATATCTCTATTTAAAGTTGGACTTGAAAGCCTTAAAGATCTTATTTTTGCTGATGTTAATAATAAATCTTTTTTTTTATTATCACTTTGTTTTTTATTATTATCTTTAATTTTTTTAAAAGTACCTTCTTCACATAAATTTATTTTTTTAATTAATTTAGTAATTTCTTTTATTGATTCATCTAATTTTTTTTTTGGTTGTTTAGAAATATCATTATTAATTGAAAAAGATTTTTTACTTTCTTCTCCGTTTAAAACTACATTTTCTAATATTTTTGTACTTGATTTTTTAAATGCATTTCTTTTTATTTTTATTCCATTCATTTCTTCTATTTCTTTTTCAATATCTTTAATTAATTGTTGTTTCTTTGATAAATAATTACTCATGAAAAAATATATTTCAAATCCAGTGCCTAAATATGAAGGATAAATTTTATCTAAATTATTTGCAATTATTCCTAAAATATTTATTTTGTGAAAAGATTTTCTTAAAGAATAATATTCAGGAATAAATTCAGATTCATCAATTGATAATAACATTTCTTTATATTTCCCATGATAAGAAGAATTTTTATTCAAAATATTTGAAATTACACATTTATAATATATATCACTTATATTATAAGAATATTTTAATAAATTTTTTTTCACAATTCTTAATTTCATGTAAAATAAATTTAATAAAAATTTTATTTTTTCTGGAGAAAGAATCGATTTTCTTTTTAAAGTACTTCTTCTTTTATTTTTAATAAAAGAACCTAATTTATTTTTCATATAATGGGGAGTGGTAGATATACTAACTCTTTTTTTAATAGAATGATGTGCAATACTACTTCTTCTTATCATTTATATTTTTTTCTTTAAAATTTTAAATAAACAATTAACTTAATTAATAAAAATTATTTAAATGAAACTAAATAGTATAGAGATTTTTAATAAGAAAAACATTGAAAAAAGAAGAAAAATTCTTTCAAAAATAAATGAATTAAAAATAAAAAAATAAACAATAAAAAAAAAGAAATGAAATTTTATTCAAAATTTTTTTTGATAATTTAAATATTAAATATTTAAATAATATAAATATAATTTAAAAATAATAATTTTCTTTTAAATAAAAAACTAATTAAAAAAAGAATGGAATTAAATGATCAAAAATATTATTCAGAATTAGAAATACCAAAATCAGAAGAAATATTTTACTTTGAACATAGTGTATATGACAATGCTCAACTAGGACAATTTATAACAAAAGAGAATTTTGATTATATATTAACAGAAGCAGAAAAAATAGTATGTGATTGCACTGTAAGAAAAGAGAAATATGAAAGACTATCAATTAAAAGTTGGGTTTATATATTAGGAATAGCGTCAATCATATCTTTTATAATTTTCTTTATTATTTTATATAATGGACCAAGATATGAAAATGGGAAAACTTTAAATTGGATTTCAATAAGTTTTGGTATTTTTGCATTATTAATAATACTTGTTTTAATGTTATTTAATCTTTTAAAAAGAAAAACTTATGGAAAAACAATTGATGATTTTATATATGATCAATTAACTAAATATTTTGCAAGAATTCAAAATCAATTAAGTGAAAATATTTATTTTAAATATGATAAAAAGAAAAAAGCTTTAATATTAAAATATCCTAATCCTATTACTTATAAAAAAAGTAATCATAAAAATGAAATTGCATTTGATTCTGAATATAATTTATTAAGAAGTAAAGAAAGTAGAAAAAGAGGAGAATATATAGAACATAATGCTCCTTCTAATTTAAATTTTCAAAAAAAATATCATGGAAAATTTAAAAGCGATTTTTAAATTAGAATTTATTATTTAAATTTTATAATTATTATTATATTCAATTTTATTTTGATTCGTTTTATGGGCTAATTTATTTAAATGAATCAAAAATATTTATATATAAATTATAAAGAATTCATTTTTTTATTTTTTTAAATAAACAAACTTTTATTTTCATTTAAATTTATACAATTAAATATCAAATAAAATATATAAAAAAATGATAAAATAATAAATCCAAATTATGAATTTCCAGAATATTATTCATTGGTCATAAAGGAAATAATAATAAATAAGAAGAAAATTAAGTTTAGAAACAATAGAAAATAATTTTGATTTAAGGGTAATGAACGGAAAACATTTATATAAATAAATAATTAAAAAATGAAAGTTATGTTTTATGGAAAACTATAAAAGAATGAAGATTTTATATATGAATTTCCTTTAAAAGGAAAATCTATAAATAAATTATGAAATTTAGATGATATTTGTTTTAATAAAGAAAAAAAATTACTTAAAAGTTTACAAAATTAAAAAAATCTCTTTATTAGTTGATGATAATAAAGATATAATGGTGTAAAATTATTATCAATAAAGAAACTTAAATTATAATTTTCATTTTTTCATTTTTAAATAAATAAATATTATTTAATTATTATATAAATTTTTAATCATTTTTTTTCTCTGAAGGAGTTTTAATAGGTGAAATCTTATCTAAATCATCTTTTAAATTTTTAATTTCCTCTTCTGTTGTTCCAATTCGGATAAATCTTTCAGTAAATTTATGAATAGCTAACAACATTGCAATAGCAATAATAAATATATAAAAATTTCTTTGATTTCCTCTTGCAGTTAATCTTTTAGATTCTAATTCTGCTACTTGCGCATTGTTTTGCAATAAAATAGTAAGCAAACGCTGAGCATCATAAAATTTATAATAAAAATACCCTGCAAAAATACCACATAACAATAAAAGATATGAGAATATTTCATGGTTATTTATTTTTGAATGAATAATTTTTGATATTATATTCATAAGAAATCTTGGTTTTCCAATTAAAGTTATGATAAATAAAGGGAAAATACAACTTAAAAAGATAAATTTATAGAATATTCCTACAATTGACATTTTAATTATTATATAAATAAAAAATTATATCATTATTTAATTTAAAATAATTAATAATAAATTAAAAAAAATTTTTTTTCAAATAGGTATTTTAAACAAAAATTAAATTAAAAAAAATGCAAATACAAAGCGATGAAAAAATTCCAATAGCGAAAGGTAAAATACATATATAAAAGTTCTTTAAAAAATTGTCTGAAAAAAAATAAAAATAATAAAAATATAGTAATAACAATGGGAGATACTTCAGTAGGAAAAACAAGTTTATTAAGTGTATATATGAAAGGAGTATTTCCAGATAATAATCTTCCAACTATAGGAGTAGAATTTTCATCAAAGGAAATAACATTAGAAGATAATTCAAAAATAAAAATTCAAATATTTGATACTGCAGGACAAGAAAAATATAGATCAATAGTATCTAATTATTGTAGAAAAGCTTTAGGTTGTTTTTTAGTATTTGATATAACTAATAAAAGTACTTTTGAACAATGTAAAAATTTTTTATTTGATATTAAACAAATTGCAGAACCTGATTGTGTTTTTTTACTTGTAGGAAATAAAATTGATTTAGAAGAACAAAGACAAGTTGAAAAAAATGAAGCTAAGAATTTTGCTACTAAAAATAAAATGTATTATATTGAAACTTCTGCAAAGAATAAATATAAAGTTAATGAAGCTTTTGAAAAACTGTTTGAATGTAAATTTTTATTTTTTATGTATTTTTAGTAGTGGCTGAAGAAAATAAAAAATGTGTTTATTATGGATCTGATAGAAATTATGACCATATTTCAGAGAAAAAAAACTTTCAATATAATAAAGATGTAAATGATTGTTGTTAAGAAAGAGATAATATTTTCTAAATTTTTTATTTAATAATAAATATTTTTTTTATTGTTTAAAATTTAAAATTTAATTTTAGATAAGCATATATATTTTTACTCAAATAATAAAATTATGATTTAGTTACTTATATAAAATGGGAAATTATCAATCAAATAAACAAAATTTAAATATTAATGAAGTAGAAATAGAAAAAATTGATGAAAATAATCCTCCAAATCCACCACAATTTTATGCTAATAAAGATATATTTAACAATACTAAAATCTCAGATTTAATTTCTCAATTTTGTTCAATTAATTCAAAAGAATTTAAAATTTATGAAAGAAGTAAAACTAATGAATTAAATACTTTAAAAAAAAACGAAGAAATTAATATTGATAATGAAATAACAGAAAATCATTTTAGTGATTTAACTTTTAAAAAATTTAAGACTGTAAAAACGGAAATTGAAGAAGAAAAAAACGAAGAAAAAGAAAATATAATAAAAAAAAACGATTTAAATAAAGAAAAAACAGACAACTTACAAAAAAATACTTTAGTATCACCTTTTATTCCAACAATTCAATCTCAAACAATAAATTCAAAAATAAATAAAAATAGTTCAAGTAGCAATAATCAAAAAAAAAAAGATGATTACACTGATAATAATAATAATAACAAAGATTTAAAAATAAAAGAAGAAAATATCATTAATATAAATAATAAAATAGAAAAGAAAGAAAATCCAAAAACAGAAAAACAAGATAATATAGAAATAAAAAATAATGAAACAAGTAAAAAAGAAACTATAAAAAAAGAAAATTTAAAAGAAGAAAAACCTCATAAAGAAAAAAGAATAAAATTCGAAAAAGAAAAAGAATATAAAATAAATAATGAAACAAAAGAGGAAACATATGATGATTTTTATCTTGAAGAGATGATAAAAGTTCAAAAAAAATCTCCAAAAAAAAAAACAAAAAGATTAGATTCAGTATTATTAGAAAAGCCAATAGAAACAACAGCAGGAAGTTTACTTCAAGATATACGTAAAATATATAAATTTAAAGAAGTACTTGGAGGAGGTCATTTTGGTACTGTTAGAATAGCTTATAAAAGAAAAGAAGAACCAAGAAGATATTATGCTATTAAATCTATTTCAAAAAAAAATTTATCTCCTTCTGATTTAGAAGATTTAATTAAAGAAGTAGATATTATTTCTGGTTTAGATCATCCTTTTATTATTGATTTTTATGAAACTTATCAAGATGAATTTTTCTTCCATATTGTTATGGAATTATGTAAAGGTAAAGAAGTATTTCAAAAAATAGCTTCTGAAGGGAAAATAGAAGAAAAAAAAGTAGCTATTGTTATTAATAAAGTTTTAAATGCTATTGCATATTGTCATTCAAGAGGAATTACTCATAGAGATATAAAACCAGAAAATATATTATTTGAAACAGATGAACCAAATTCAGAAATTAAATTAATAGATTTTGGTTTAAGCAGAAAATATTCTGTTGATCAAAAAATGCATACTATATTAGGAACTCCTTATTATATTGCTCCTGAAGTTTTAAAAGGTAATTATGATGAAAAATGTGATATTTGGTCTATTGGTGCTTTAACATATATAATGTTATCTGGAGAACCTCCTTTTAAAGGTAAAAGTAATAATGAAATATTTATGAAAATTATTAAAGATCCTATTAAATTTAATCCTTATAAATGGAATAATTTATCTGAAAATTCTAAAAATTTTATTAAATTATGTTTAAATAAAGATCCTAATAAAAGACCAAGTGCTGTTGAAGCTTTAGGACATCCTTGGTTTAATTATATTGAAATTTCTTCTCCTAAAAATATAACTCAAGATATTTTAAATAATATTAAGAATTTTAGTATTAAACAACAATTTAAAAAAATTGTTTTAAGATATATTTTATCTACTTTAAATGAATCAGAAATTAAAAAATATAAAAGAGCTTTTTATGCTATTGATTTTAAACATAATGGAACTATTTTAAAAGAAGAATTAAAAAGAGCTTTTGAAATTGGAAAAATTGAAATTACTGATGATAATATTAATAAAGTTTATAAATTATGTGATGAAAATCAAAAAGGAAGTTTAGATTATACTGATTTTTTAATGTGTGCTTTTGATAAAAATTATTTATTAACTGAACAAAAATTAAATTTAGCTTTTCAATATTTCGATGTTGATAATTCTGGAATTATTGAAATTCATGATGTTAAAGATGCAATGTTAAGATTTGGAAAAAATGTTGTTGATTCTGATGATACTAAAAAATTAATAATGGAAATTACTAAAGATGAAAATGTTGAAAGTATTGAATTAGAACAATTCATTCAAATGTTTAAACAATAAATGATTTTTAAATTTTTATTTTATTATTAAATTTATATTTTTTTTAGTTATTTTATTGATTATTATTTTAATTCTTAAATAAAGAATTTATTATTTTAATTCTTTTTTCTGTTTTTTATTTTAAATAAAAAAATTATATTAATAAAAGATTAAAAATGGATAAAGAAAATAAAGATAATTTAGAAAATGATGATTCTCATTCTCCAAAAGAAAGAATAATAAGTTATAGTGAAGGAGGAAATAAAAGTCCATTTTGTAATTCTCTTTCTGTAAATTTTGATTCTGATAGACAAAAATTTTCTTTAGCTCCTGAAATAAAAAATTCAATGACTTCAAATTTAAATAGTATATTTAGAGAAAGTATATTATTTGCTCAAAAAAAAAATAGTTTAAGAGATTTATTATATAGACAATCATTTGAATCTGAAAGAAAAAATATATTAGAAGATAATAAAGAAAATGAAATAGAATTTGGTAATTTTACAAACGAAAAATTAAATAACTTTAAAAATACTTTTAATTCTTATTTAAATGAGATTCAAAATCAAATAGAAGAAAAATATAATAATTATATATCATTTATTGATAATTATATTGATAATAATGAAAAAAAAATTTCAAAAATTGCAAGAGGAAAATCTATAGAAAGAGCTTTTATAAATTATGCAGATAGAAATATTTTTAAACAAATTGATTTAATTTTTGAAATTTTAGATAATTTATTTAATTCAATAAAAGATAATATTTCTCTTTTATCAAAATTTTTAGATGAAACTTCTTTAGTTTTTGAAAAAAATCCTCTTGAAACTTTTATTAATAATAATTCAAAATTAATACTTGATTCTTTTATTCTTTCAAAAATCGATTTTCAAAAATTAAACTTAACTAATTTAATTGATAATTCAACATTAGCTGAAATATGTAAAAATTATTTTTCTAAAAAACAAGATAATACTTGTTCTTCTTTAGAAATTGAAAAAAAAAATGATGAAATATTTAGAATAGAATCTGATTTTATGAGAGATAACTTTAAAAACTTACAAAAATTAAAATTAAAAAAAATAGAAACTAATCAAACTACAATTTATTCTTATTTACAAAAAAATATAACAAATAATATAGAAAGTTTATATATTGATAAATGTAATGAATGTGGTCTTAATAGTTTTCCTATTTGTCCAAATTTAATTAAATTTGTTATTAAAAATACTACCATTAGAAAAATGTTTGTTGGGGAAAAATTAATCTTTCATCATTTACAACAAATTAAATTTAAGAATTGTAAATTAAATGATGATTTATTAAAAGAATTTTTTAGATTATTAGTTAAAAATCCACAAATAAAAGAAAATTTAGAAGTTTTAGATTTATCAGAAAATTTATTTACTTTTATTAATTTAAAAGAATTTATTGATGATAATGGAAATTTAAATAAATTAAAATATTTTGATTTATCAGGGAATAATATTTATAGTTTTATTTCTGATAATTATAGAATTCTTAAGAATTTACAAGTTTTAGATTTAACTAATAATAATATTACTTCTTCAAATTTATTTGAAGGAATTTTAGAAAGAATTAAAATACAAAAATTTTTAGTTTTATTAGGTGAAAATTTATTTGTTTCTAATAATAAAGAAAATTGTGAAAATTATAAAAAATATCTTTTTGAAAATCTACAACAATGTGAATATCAACTTTCAAATCTTGTTTTTTCTTTATTATTTAATCACAACAATTGTAATTCTCTTCAAAATTTAATTTTATCTCCTTCGATAAAATTATCTTTAAAAAAATTAAATTTATCATATTGTGGTTTAAAAAGTGATGTTTTAATAAATTTTTTACAAGGAAATTATGGATTATTAAGTTTAAAAAAAATAAATTTAAGTTATAACTTTTTAACAAATGATATATTTAATTTATATAAACCAAAAAAAATAGAAGAAAATGAAGGAAAAGAAGAAAAAATAGTTTTTGAAAAGTTATTAAAATTAGATTTAAGTTTTAATGAACAAATTAAATGTGAAAATATAAATGATTTAGAACAATTATTTGATTTTATTTCAGAAACTCCTTCATTAAGAAAAATAAAATTACAAGGGACTCAATTTGAATATGATTATTGGAATATTGTATTAAAAGAAAAAGAAAAAGTAAATGAAATTGAAAGCAATATTCCAAATAAAAATCTAAAATTATTTTTCCAAATGAAATATATAACCAAAAAAAAAGATAAAAACCAAAATATAATTGCTTATAAAAATAAAATAATTTGAAAAAAAATAACTAAATATATTATAAAATATATTATACAAATCTATTTTTTAAATTAATAAAATAAATCAAAGTATTTAAAATAAATTAAAAAAAAAGGTTTTTTCATAAGAACTAAAATAAAAAATATAACTTCCAATAGAAAAATAAAAAAAAAATTAAATAAAAAAATGACTTCAAGACAATCAAATCAATTTCCAATTCCTGAAGGTTTCCCAGAAATTTTACATGATTTTGCAAAAGAAGTAGTTCGTTATCAACCAAATGATATATATGACTTTTCAATACAATATTTTAATTGTTTAGAAAATGAAATACCTTTACAATACATTCCAGGTGGATCTTCAAATATAGAACATAAAGAAGAGATAAAACAAGAAAAATCAGTTGAAGATGAAAAACAAATTAATGATAATCAAATAAATGAAATTAATAATATAAATAATGATAATGTTAATGAAAGTGTTCATAGTTCTATTGGTAAAGAAGAAAGTGCTAGAGAATTTGTTGATGATGTTTTTAAAAAATCTTTTCATTATGTTAAAAATAGTCAGGAATTTAAAGATAAAGAAAATGAAAATGAAAACCAAAATGAAAATGAAAATGAAAACCAAAATGAAGAAGATGAAAAATCAAAAAAAAGTAAAACAGAAAGTATGGAAGAAAATAATTTAATAAATGAAAATATGATTTTAAATAGTGAAAATAATAATGAAAGAGGAAATGAAGAGAATGTTATTTTAGGACAAACTATAATGAATACTCAAGGAAGTGAAACTAATTCAAGAGCGTTTAGTTCAAGTTCTATTTCTAATAATTCGGAATTGAGAAGAACTGCTCATCAATTCATTGGAGATGTTTTTAGGAATGGGAATGAAGAACTCAAAAAAAATAAAGATAATATTTAAATAGTTTTTATTTTCTTCAAAATTTTTTTTTTAAATTAATGAATATTTTATTATTCTTATAAATAGCAAATGATATTTGTTAAAGATAAATATAGATATTTCCATTCAAAAATTATTAATCATATAAAACAACTAATTAATGATTATTTGTAATAATTACGGGTGAATTACTTAAATTAGATTATATTTTTGAATAATGTTTCTTTTGGTTTTTGTCAATTCAGGATATTTTATGATTTAAACATGATATAAATAACATTTTTATATTCTCAACTTAATAATAACTATAAAACAAAAGGGAATAAAAGAATTAAACAATGATGGCACAATAACAATTCCAATTAAATTTATGAATTATTTTTTTAAAAGAATACATTAATAAAAAAATTTACTCAAATTTTCCTAAAAGAAAATAAAAATAAGAAATATATAAATAGAATAACAAATAAATAATTAATACCCCACTTTAAAAACTCATAAATAAAAATTAAAAATTTTTTTTTTCTTTTATTAAATTAATGTTCATTTATTTTGGAGAATTAGGTACCCCATTATTTTTATTATAAATTTAACTATCATTATTCTTATTAACGTTAATTCTCCTTTTTTTATTTTGATTATATTTATTTAAAAATCTAAATCTTTCCAAAGATTCATCAGAGTTAACATAATAATTTGCAAAATCATATAATTTATTATCAGATATAGTTTGAAGAGTTATTTGAGAATTTGAACTTTTTCTACTTAATCTCTCAGAACCATATTCATTATTAATAATTTTTTCATTTACTACATTATGTTGAATTTCTAAGTTATTATTGTTTTTAATATTACCAAAATAAGAATTAAAATTAATATCATTTAATTTATTTGCGTTTACATTTCCTTCAGTATTTTTTCCAATTGTATTTTGAGTATTTATTTTATTATCATCTCTTGAATTTTCCAAATAATTACTTAAAGTACCAAAATTATTACTTCTATTAGTTATTATATTATTTCTTTCTGTTGTTTTAGGAGAAACAAAATAAGTACTTTTATAAGAATTACTATAAGTATAAGGAATAATACCAGTTCTAAAAGGATAAAAACCATTATTTTGATTTATATTTTTTTTCTTGTTATCTATTTTTTTTTTTGAATTATTCAATTCATGATTAATTGTACTTAAATGTTCTGTTCTACTCCCTTTTTCTGATATATAATTTGTTCGTTTTTCATTATAATTTGAATAACTTGAATTCTCATAAAGTGATTTTTTTATTTTATTTGATTTTATTGGTATATTATTGTTATTATTTATATTATCATGGTTAATATGTAATCTAGATGAAAATAATAAAGATAAATTTTCTGGAATTGTAGTAGTATAAAAAGGCTTAATAGAGGGATTATTAAAAATTTCTTTTTTTTTATCTTTTAAAGAATCCATATATAAATTTTTTATATTTCTTTTTGTATTCCTTATTTTATAATTTCCATTAAAAGACTTATTTCCTTTATTTTTGAATGAGATATATTTTGGAACATCTAAAGAATAGATATATAATGGTTCATTTTCTGAAAAAGAAAAATTAGAATTTTCTAGATTTTGTTCAAATTGATTCATTGAAATATTTTTTGATGGATTAATATTTGAATAACTAATAGAAATAGGATATTTTGGATTTGATTTATTATAAAATGATTTTGAATTTTTTTTCAAAGAAATTTTGGATATATTATTTTGATAATATTTAATTGGATTAAATATTATTTTTTCTTTATTTATTTGAGGAGTGAAAGAATATAATTTTTCTTCTTCTTCGTTAAATTTCCTTGCAAGTTCTTTTAAATGTTCTTCTTTTAATTTTAATTCATTAAATAATTTATTATGAATATTTTGTTTATTTATATAAAATCCAAATTTTTGAGATTGATACTGATTTAATAGAATAACATTTAATTGAAATTTTTGAAAATAAATTAATTTTTTCTTAAATAAGAATCTTTGATATATTACAAAAATATTTTTTAAAATCTTTATAATGTTTGAATTATCATTTGCTATAAACATTGAGAAAATATTATCAGAAAGAACTAAAAATATATGATATTAAATATAATTTACTTTTAGAATTTGTAAAGTTTTTTGATAAGCAATATTTAAAATAAGTAGCTAAATTATAAGATGCTATTGTAGGATTCATTGAAGAAAAAGCCAAATTTTTATCAATTTCTGCAATTCTAATCCCCTAATTTAAATTGTAAATAAGTTATATTTACTTCTTTGAATAAAAAATTAGTCATATTTAACTTTGATGAGATTTCCATTTTTATTTCTTTAAAATAATAAATATAAGATCAAACATTAAAACTAATATTAATATTATTGATATTATAAATCTAAAAAATTTTCAAATACATTTTTTCTTTAAGGAAAATCAGTTTAATAAATATTAAGCAGATTCTTTCAGAAAATATATTAAATAAACTTTAATCTATCAATAATAAAAATAATAAAATATATATAATAAATTTTTATTCATAAAAAAATTCATGATGAAATATTAATATAAATAATTAACTAACTATTAGTTCCAAAATTAGAAACTAACCAAGAATTAAAAGAAACACCATTAGAACAAACTAAATTTCCATCAACAATTTTTAAAGTAACATTTTTAGATTGTCTATCATTTTCAAAAGAATAAGTAATTGCATTTATTTGATCAATTTTAACATTTTCAACAATTTGTCTTATATAAAGATCATTAACATCTCTTTCAATTAAACTTACTATTTGATTTCCTAATTCTATATCATCTTTTAAATCTTCATCTTCATCAATATTATTATTCTCATTTTTATTTAAATTATTATTTAAATTATCTTCTTTTGCATTTTCAGTTAAGTTTAATATATTTTTTAATTTCACTTTTTCTTCATCATTTAATCCACTTTGAGAAATTACATCAATTCCTAAATTATTTAATTTCTTTAATACCTCACTTAAATTATTTATATCATTATTATTATCATTTTGATTATTATTATTATTTGCTATATCTTCTTCACTTTGAATATTTAATTTATTTTTTAAAACTTGAGTTTCATTTTTTAAATTTTCAATTTCATTTAATAAATTTTTATTATCTTCATTATTTATTTCAATTTCTTTTTTTAATTCTTTATTTTTTTTCTTTAATTCAACTCTTCCTTTATAAACTTCTTTTTTAATTTTTTTATAATCCTCATAATATTTTTTAGCTTTTTGTCTAATTTCTTCATTAGTTGAATTTAAAGCAAATAAAGTTTCATTATAAGAATTACTTAATTCACTGAATTTAGAATATAACATTTCATTCATTTGTTTTAATTTTTCAATATCTTTAGGTAAAATTTTTTCATAATCAGAAGCCATTAATTCTTTTAATTTTTGAATATAATCATCATTTACAAATTGATTAAGCTCAAGTCCTTTTCTTTCTTCTTCATTTTCATCAATTATACTTATTGATAAATCAGATAAGTTATCATCAAATTGAGGATTAATTTGATAATCATCAATATTTTCATTATTTTCTATATTTAAATTATTGTTTTTTTTTTGATTTTTTTTATTTGATTCTTTTTCTTTTTTAAATTGTTCCATTGGTTCTAATAAATTAATTATTAAATATATTTTTCCAGAGTTTAATTCAGGTTTCTGATTATCAATATTTGATAAATTTAAATATGATTGATAAGGAGTTAAATAAACATATTTTTCTATTTTTTGTTTTTCTCCTTGGAAATATTTTTTAAATATATTTAATTCTCCTCTTGCTATTTTTTTATATTTTTTACCATCAATTTTCATTATTATTATATTTATTGTTTGTTTTTCTTTTAAAAAACTGGGAGATAATACAATATTTAAAGGTTCATTTTGAGGATAATTAAATCTATATTTTTTATCTTCATAAGATAAATCAATTAAAGCTGAAGAAGAATCAAATTCTTTTTTTAAAAATATTATATAAAATAAAATTTACCAGGAATAAATAATTTATCAAATTGAAGTGATACATTTGTTTCCATTTAAATAGTCTTTCCTTTTTAATTTTTAAATCAAATTTTTTTTTTAAATATGAAAGTAAAATAAATAAAAAAAGATTGAAAAAAAATAAAAAAAAAAAAATAAACTTCTCAAAAATAAATTTTATATTTGTAAAAAATTATCTTTCAACCAAATATAGCTCCAAAATGACAACAACCTCCAACATTACAATTTGAACTTCCATCATCAATAGCTTGATAAATTAATTTACTTCCATTTCTTAAAGAATTATTTTCTTCATTTCTCCTTTGAAAATGAATTTTATCTTCATAAAATTTAGAAGGTAAACTTTTGAATAAATTCATATGAGAAGCAAAGTTAATATTTCCATCTATATTTTCATGAGTTAAATCATCATTTAAATTAACAAAAGTATTTTTTTCAATTTTAATTGAACTGTTATTATCAATTATATTTTCATTATCAGAATATTTATCATCATCATCACTTTCTTTTCTTTTTATTTTTTTGGGTTTACAAGCTGATTTATTTCCAATAATTCCTTTTTGAAAATTTTTCATTTTAAAAGGAGGAGGTGCATTATTAATTGAATGAATAGAATTAGTTTTTGAAATATTATTATTATTATTATTTTTTGATTGTTTATTATTATTTATATTAACCTTTTTATTATTATTATTTTTAATTTGAGAATTTCTCAGATTATTACTATTATTATTATCTGAATGTATTAAACTTGAAGAAAATTCTTTTTGTTCTTCTATATTATATAAAGTATTTAATGAATATATTGATTCATTGTCAGATATATTTGTTCTTACACTTAAACTTGATAAATTATCTGTTGGGATTATTAATTTTTTAAAATCTATTTTTTTAAATTCTTTAATGTTTTTATTTAAAATTCGATATTCTTCTGATATTGATTTATCATTTTTTGTTCTTATTTTTGAAAATGCTTCTAACATACTATATATTTGTTTTACATATTTTACCATTTTTTTATATAAATAATCATTACGTATTATTTCAGTTTCTATATTTTTCAAATGAAGAAATATTTCATTCTTTGTATTATTTTCTATTGTTAATTGTTCATTTAAAATTATTGTTTCAAATTCAATTTCTTTTATTCTTATTATTCCTTTAATCAAATCTATAAATATTTGATATGGATAATTTATATCTTTTCCTATTTTTTCTAGAATTTTTTTTAAGGAATTTATTTGCTTTTGTGTTAAATTTTTTTCGGTTGAATATTTTAATAATATTTTCCATTCTTCTTCGTTTTTATTTAACATTATTAATTCTTCAAAGGTTGAAATTGGTTTAAATTCAAAAAATTCTAATATTAAATCTTCTACATTTTCATTATTTGGTCTATTTGAAACATCGTTTAATCTTTTTACAACTTCAGAATTAAATTTTACTATTAGTAAAGTAATTTTTTTTTTGATTTTTGATTTTTCTTTTAATATGTTTTCAATATTGTTTTCTATTTGCATTACATTTTTATTTAATGTAAAATAAACTGATAATTGCTTTTGATATTCTTGTTTCAATAATTTAATTTGTCCTTTAAATGATTCTAGTTCTAATTTTTTTTCTTTTACTTCTTCAGTTAAATCTGATATATTTGTTAATACAGATTCATTAAAATTATTTTCTTCATTTTTTTCATTATTCATTTATTTATTTTTTTTAAAATAGAAAAAAATTTTTAAACAAACACTATAATTATAATTAAAAAGAAAAAGGTAAAAATTTGGATATTTGATAATATAAGAATGGATATTCTTAAAAATAATCAGATAAAATTAAATGAATTAATTAATATTAAAAATAAATGATTTTATTATAATCAAGGAGGAAAATGATTAATGATTAAATCCATAAACACACTTATTTTTAAAAAATTTTCAATAAAAAGAAAAATATAATAAATATAAGAGAATTGATAGTCTTTTTATTTCATTAATATTTTTGAAACTTTAATAAAAAATAATATATAATAAAATATGAATATTGATTTTTATAAATAATATATAATTTATTATGTATAATTATAAAAATGTATATAAAACTATATATTATTGAAAATAAATATATATTTTTTCATGTATTTATATATTAAATAAATATATTTTCTATGATAAATAGATAAATAAATTCAAAAAATAAATTTTATTTTGACTAATATAATAGATAAAATAATATAATATTTTAAAATTTTTTATTTGTTTAATTATTATTTTTTATTATTTCCATTTTGATGGGAAAGAATAATAAAAATAATACATCAAATGATATTTATCAAGAAAAACAAATAAATAAAAAACATAGAGGAAAATCAGAAAAAATAACAAAAAGAATAGAAAAAAGAAGAAATAAAAAAAAAATAAAAGAACAAAATTCACAAAGAAGAAATTTATTTAAATATATAATAAAAATGTTTAAACAAAGAAAGCAATATATAGATTTAATAAGATTACCTTTAGACTTTAAAGAAATAGAAATATCAATAAAAAAAATAATAGCACATAAAGATAAAGAAAGTATAAATAGAATTTTAAGATGTTTTGATACAATGGAAAAGCTAGTGAAAGAGATAAATTTAAATACATTTGAAAATAAGTCAATTATTAAAGATGTTGATAGATTAATGAGAAGTTTAAAAGTTAAACAAAATCCAAAATATCCTTTAAAATATTCTTTATATCATATGTTTAAAAAAAAAGATCCTAAAGTAAGATATACTTCAAATATAGAAGAAATTATAAGAGAATGTTTAAGTAGTTATTATTTACTTGTTAAAGTTTTATTTGATTATTATTTAAAAGAAGAAAATGAAAATGAAAATGAAAATACAGAAATTAATGAAAATACTAATAATGAAAATATTGAAAATAATAATGATGATGATATTAAAAATGAAGAAGAAAGTGAAATTGATGAAAAGTTAATATTAGAAGAAGAATATAAGGCAATGGAAAAACAAATTGGAATGAATGCTGAATTTATTAATAAGGCTTTCTCTAGAATTATAAATGATAATATACATAAAAAAAAACAAAATAATAATATAAATAACAATGATACTAATCTAAATAATTTAGAAGAAAATAAAAATAATGAACCAATTAAAAAATTAGATGGTCCTTCAGCTTCTGATTTTCTTAAAATGACTATGGATTTATTAAATTAAAGTAAATTAATAAAATCAATTTTTCAAATTATTACTTATAAATGTAAAAAATAATATTCTTTATTATACTTCTTCAATCTTTAACATTTCATCTTTTTTTTCTTAATCTTTTATTTATATTCCATTAGTTCATTTATATTAAAGACAAAAATAATCAGATATTTTTTTTTAGTTTTTTTTACTTTTTTGTTTTCCGTTTAATTTCATTTTTAAATTTGATTTTCTTTCAATTTTTTTATCAATATTTAATCTTACTTGATTTCCTTTTAGGTAATTATTTTTTATTTCTTTTGAAAACAACACAAAATTTAAATTATATTCAATTATTTTTTTCTTATCTATTTCTCCACAAAATATTGTTTTTACAATAAATAAATCAATTGTTAAATATGTTCATTATTTTATTCTAATTAATTCATTCAATTTATAATACAAATAATGTAATTTAATATATAATATGAACATTCATTTTTTTGTGGTTTTTAAGGTCAAATAATTTATATTTAAATTTAAATAATAATATAAATTTAATATAATTATAGATTTTTTCATGGAAGTGAAAAAAGCTCAAAATATCAGTCCTAATCCATATATAAATAATGATTCCCAAAATAATTCTTTGAATGATAAAATTGATAAAAAAAAACGATATCAAGATATTTATGATTTATTATATGGAATAAATAATAAAAACGGGGAAGAAAAAATTGAAGGAAAAAAATTAAAAAATAAAAGTATTTCTCACAGAAAGTATAAAATAACTAATATAAATAATTTTAATGTATTAGGAAAAAACAAACAAAAATCTACAATATATGATGATAAAATTTCTTTATTATATGATAAAATATATTCACTACAAAAGAAGTCGTTAAAAAAAATAAATTTCCAAATCCCAATAAAATCAAATAATACTATTTTAATGAACCAACATCAAAATAAAAATGAAAAAATAGATTTTAATAATAATAACAAGTTAAATATAAAATCACAATTTCAAAAATATTCTTTTGATAATAGTAAAAAAAACTTGAATCACCAACCTTATAAATTATTTAAACATAAGATGAATATATATGACCCAATTTTAACTTATGAATCAAATAATTATTCAAATAGAAATAGTAATTATAATACAATTAATAATGTTCAACGAGTGAAACCAAAAAATTTTTTAATGGATAAAAGAAATGAAATAAGAGATTTACTTAACTTTAATAATATAAATACAAATCATTATAGAAATATAAATGTTTATAATTCCTTTGATAAAAAAAAATATTCTGGAAATTATTTCGCTAATGAATTGAAAAGATTTACTTATATTTTAAATAATTCAGAACGAATAAATTCAAAAACAAAAAGAGTTTATTCTCAAATTGAATAATAATCAATTTATTAAATTTTTATTTTTTTATAATAAAACAATGATTATTATATAAAATTAACCTTTTAATTAATTTTCTAATAATATTATCTTATCTTTTCTTTTTATAATTTTTTATATGAAAAATAAACAAAGAAAAATTTATATTAAGTTAAATTAATGCTATATAAAATAATATTTATTATCATTATATATAAATAAAAAAAGCACTAAAACTTAAAAATGATGTTTAATAAATTTAAATTGATTGAACAATTCTCTTCTTGTAGATTTAGAAATGTATTTATCATCTTTAGAAGAACTTTTACTATGAATATTAGAAGAATTTGGATTTGTATAATTACTAATATTACTTATTACACTTCCATTTATACTTCCTTTTTTTTTATATCCTATTTTAAAATTTGTTGTTAAATTATTCATAAATAAATTTAAACTTTTTTTTGAACTTGAATTATTGTTTATTCTTGATGTATTATTTGAAAATGATTTTTTTAATTTATTCTTTTTAGATAAATATAATTTATGCTCAAAAGGTCCTAATGTAGTTTTTATACTTTTATTTTTATTTTTATTACCTTCATTAAAATAAAATTGATTAATATTCAAATTCACATTATTATACACAAAATTTGAATTATTTAAAAAAGGAATATTCTTTTTACTTTTTTTGAATTCTATTAATTCTTTTAAAGTATATTTAGGAGTAAATTCCCTGAAAAAGCCTTTAGTCAAAGTTTTAATTTTATTTTTAGTTTTTTTAATAGAAGTAGCAGAAAAAACATGATTTCTTTTTTTATTTCTAGTGAGAATATTTATATTAGCATTTGTATTTGAATTATTATTTGTGATATTTGTATTATTAGGATTTGAATGATTATTCATACTAAAATTTCTATTATGAACTGAAATAGAATCAGTTTGTAAAATATTATTAAGTTGTTTAAAATTTTTTGTATGAAAATTAAAATGATTATTCAAAATTTGAATTTTTTTATTTAATTTTGTACCATTTTTATCTTTTTCTTTTTGAAAATTCTTTATTTTTTTTTTAATATCTTTATTTTTTATCATTTTTCTAGTATTAATAATACTTTTTTCAATAGTATCATAATCAATATTACTTAAGGATTTTCCTTTTAAATAGAAATCATCTTTTTTAATTTTATCGATATAAATTCTTTCTTCTGGATTAATATTTAATAATTGAGAAATTAATTTTTTACTTTTTACAGATAAAAATTTAGGATATTCAGGTTTACCAATTAAAATATTTTTAAATAATTCATCATTACTTTCTCCTTCAAAAGGTAAATAACCACATAACATTGCAAATAAAATAATACCACAACACCAAATATCAGTTTTAAATCCATCATAATATTTTCTAGTTATTATTTCAGGAGAAGCATAAGAAGGACTTCCACATTTTGTACTTAATAAATTATTATTTGTTATTATATGTGATAAACCAAAATCAATTATTTTTAAAATGTTATTTTTTGTTAATAATAAATTTTCTGGTTTTAAATCTCTATGTGCTACTTTTTTCTTATGAATATGTTCTAAACCATTTATTAATTGATAAAAAAAAATCGATGCTTCTTCTTCACTTAATCTTTTATGATTTACTATATAATCAAATAATTCTCCTTTTGAACAATATTCCATTACAATATAATAATTTTCTGATTGTTCTATTAATTGATATACATATATTACATTTATATGATTGAATTTTTTAATTATTTCATTTTCATTAAAAAATACATTGTTCATTTTTTCTTTGATTTTTTTTTTGTTTAAAACTTTTACTGCAAATTCTTCTCCTGTTGGATTAAAGATTGCTAATTTTACTTTACCAAAATTTCCTTCTCCTATTGTGTCTTTTAAAGTATAATTTGAAAAATCAGAATAATCAATTGACATTAATTTATTTTTCAAATTTATCAAAATGTTTAATTTTTATATTATATATTTTAAATTAATTGAAATTAAATTAAATATCTATCCATTTATTTTTTTATTTTATGAAATACATTTTTTAGTCTAAATTCTTTATTTTTACTTTATATTTTTGAATTTTATTTTGTAATTCATCATAAATTTTTTGTTTGTTAGTTTCTTTTTCAGTTAAATTTCTATTATTTATATTAATTTCTTCTGGATTATTATTAATATTTGTTTGTTCTGATATTTTATTTTTATTTCTTATGAGTTTTTCATTTAAATTTTCATTTTCATTTTTTATTAAATGTATTTCATCTAAATATTTATCATTTGATATTTTTAAAGCAATATTTTCTGATGAAATATTATCTAATTTTTTTTCAAAATTTTTAAGTGTATTCTCTAAATAATTTATTCTTTCATTTTCATCATATTTATAATTATTTAATTGTTTACATAAATCATCTTTTTCTTTAAGTAAAGTCAATATTTTATCATTTAAAAATTTATTTTCAGTTAATAATTTAATATTATCTTCATTTAATTTTTTATTATCCAATTTTATTTCTTGTATTTGTTGTTTAATAGGAATTTTTTTTCCTATTGGAATATCATTTTCAAAATTATTAAATAAAGAAATTTCATTAAGTGAATTTTTTAATTGTTCAATTTGAATATTTTTATTTAAAATTTCTTTTTCATAAGATTCATTTATTTTAATTAAATCAAATAATTTTCTTTTATAATTTTCTAATTCCTCTCTTAAATTATTATTTATATTCAATAAATTATTGATATCTTCTTTATACATATAATTATTTGATTTCAAAGAAATATTTTCTTGTAGCAATTTTTCATTATCATTTTGAGATAAAAGAAAACTATTTGTTTTATTTATTTCTTCATAGTTATTCATTTAATTAATTAATAAAAAATTCATTTATAAAAAATTTAAAAATAAATTATTTCCTACTCTGCAATTTATAAAATACTTTAATAAAAATTTATAAAAATAATAATAAGCCTTAAAGAAAAAAAATAATATTCTAAATATATTATTTTGCATATTTTTTTTGTATTTCTTGTATTTCATCAGTTTTTTTAGAATATTGAAAATATTCTTTAACTTTAAATTTATAAGTATTCCCAATTTTTAAATTTTTAGGAACAAAAAAAGAAGGTAAAATAAAAATCATATCTTCTTGTGATACAAAAATAGCTTTTCCTTTTTCAAGCATACTTAAAGTACAAATAATAGTATTTAAGTATTTTTCTTTATTTACTTCTTTAAAATTTTCATTTTTTTTATCATCAATTTCTAAATTATAATTTTCATTAATTTTATCTTTATGACTATTTAAATTCCAAAAAACATTTTTTTCATTTTCTTCTTCTTCAAAATTTTTATCCCCATTATTACTATCTTCACTATTATTATTATTATTACTATTATTAGAAGAATTAGTATGAATCACTTTTAAATCTTTTTCATCAATTTCAACTTCATTTGCTTTAGTAGACTCAATTAAATGTCCTTCTTTTGAAAAAGAAGAATTAGCTAAATGAGGTTTACCAGAAGTTCCTAATTTAATTAAAATAGATTGAGTAATTAACTTAGGATCAATTTCTTCATCTATTTTATTTTCTGTATTATTTGTATTATTTAAATTTACAAATCTTGCTTTTTTATTTCTAAATGAAATAAATCCTGAACTTGATATTGAAGTATTTGGTTGAAATGAATTATTGTTGTTTGGATTTTCTTGTTTTATTAAATTTTGTAATATATTATGTGGAGTATTTATTATGTGGCTATTTTTTTTTATTTGATTTGGATTTGGAAACTTTTGGTCTTCTAAATTATTTAATGCTCCTTTAAATACTGCTTTGTCTGTTAAATCAGATAAATCTATATCGTTATCTTCTATTTTCTTTGAATCATTTATATTTTGATTATTTTCTTTTTTCATAAATCTTTATATTCAATTTTTAATTTTATTTTTAAAAATTTTTTTTTTATTTTTAAAAATATTTTAAGAGTTTTTTTGAATTTAAAATATAAAAAAAGTGTATATTATTAATTTATTTTATAATTGTTTTAAATCACTTGATTTTGTTGAATGAATTTTAAATATTTTAATCATATATAATTATTTATTAGATTTTATTTCATCATTATCCATCACAATTAATTAAACTTTGTATTAGTTTAAACTTTCATAATTAACTAAATTAAAATTTTAAAAATGTAATATTATAATTCTCTTTCTCTAATAAATGAAATAAATTAAGATTTATTATTCATATAAAGATTAACTAAATTTATTACTTTTAATATTTTCAAAATGGTCTTTTATTAAAGAATTTTCCTTTAAAATAACAAATTATATATGTATTTCTCTTTTATCATTTAGATACTTGTTATTATATTATTCTCATTATTATTTTTTGAATTTTCTTTATCATTATTAGTAAACAATAAAGAATAATTTAGTTTAATTTTAGCTTTATCAAAATACATAATATTTTGTTAATTCAAGAAAAATCATTTAATATTTTTTATTAATGATTTTTGAATCTAATTATCCTTCTTATGAAATTATCATTTTGGAACTTATGAATTAGAAGTTTTTTAATCCTAAAGAAAATAATGAAAATAATAGTTGATTTGTTTTGAGAAAAAGAATAAATTAAATAATTTGTCCGATTATTAATAATAATATCTTATGAAGTTATAAAATTTTAAAAAATAATTCGAATTAAATTAAAACTTCTTTTAAATTATCAGTGAATCAAAGAATGAAACTTTGAAATATTAGGATTTTCCAAAAAAAAACACAAAACTATTTTTTTATTTATTCTCAAACAAAGTTTAAAATATATCACAAAAAATAATGCACATTAACTACTCAATAATATTTGATTTCTAGGTGTTTCATTAATTCTTTTTAATAGTTATATTCATTTTCATGTAATATTTACTTGATAAATTTGGAATAATTCATTTTTAATATTTTCTTGTTTATTTTTAACAAATTTATCTTTTTTTTATTTGATTTTAATTATAAAATATATATGAACTTCTATTTTGTTTTTATTATAATACACTTTAAAAATAAACAAAAAATAATTAAAATGTTAAATATTATATAAACAAATTATTAATATCAAATAAATGATTAAATCATTATCTTTAAACTAATAATAACAAAAAAAATAAAACAAATTCATTTATAAAGAAAAAAATAATAAAATGAACGAATCAAAAAATCTTTTAATAAATATTTCTCCTTTTCCAAAAAATATTATTCAAAATCAAAATCAAATATATAAAACAGAAAATTATCAAATTTTAAACAATAATTTTAGTAATTACCCTTTAATAAATTATGGAATAATAAATCCAATTATAAATTTCTATTATTTAAATTTATTATACCAAAATCTTTTTTTATTTTCTTTAAAAAAAGAAAAAATTGAAGAATCAGAAAATAAAAATATAAAAAATAAAAATGAAGAAGTTGAAAATGATAACAACATTCTTCTAGGAAAAAAAAAGAAAAGAACAATAAGATTATGTACAGAATGTCCACATAAAATGTCTCAGCATTATGCTAAAGGTATGTGTTCAAATTGTTATCATTCAAAAGGAAGAATTAAAAAACCTTGGAAATGTCCTCATATAAATAAAACTCATTATGCTTTAGGTGTTTGTCAAAATTGTTATCAAATGAATTATATTAAAAAACAAAGTATGATTGATAATAAAAAATTTATTTTTAAAAAATTTGAATGTTTTGTTCAAAGAAAATAATAAATTTTTTAGGAATTTGAAAATATAAGTTTTCATTTGATATTTTTAATTTGGAGTTTAGAATTTAATTTTATTTTTTTTTTTTTGGTTTTATTGTATTTTGTATTAATAATATGGTAAATTTTAGTTGTTATTGAAATTTTATATTATGGTTTATTTGAGTTTAAATCCTATGTTTAATAAAACCTTAATTTTTTATCATTAAATGATAAAAGGGGTTTATTCATAAAAATAATATATTATAAATAAAAAATTAAAAAAAAGTTTTTTGATTAAATAAAAATGAAAAATATTTAATTTTCATTATATTTTCTCAAAGAATCTTCCTTTAAAGTTTTAGTACCTTTAACAGGCATAGTTCCTCTACTTCTTTCAGCTTCTTCTAATTTTTGAAAACCTCCATTTTCTATAAAATCTTTAAAATTAACCATCCAACTTTCATATCTTTTTTCATCATCATAAAGCCAAGTATACATATTATATAATTCACTTAATTTTATTTTAGTTTCATTAACATCAATTTTAGGATTATTTTTTAATAATTCATGAACTCTTAAAAAACAATCTTTCATTTCTTCTAAATAAGGTATTCTTTTTTCAATATCTTCGTCTTTAAATTCACTTACATCTATTAATTTTGGTTTTTTATTTTTATCTTTTAAATATTCTTTTAATTCTTCTTGTTCTGATGATATATCTTTTATTTTTAATGATATATATTGTTGTATTTGATCAATTGAAGAACAATTTGCTATTTCATCTGCTATATATGGACTATTACAACAATTTCCCATTTTTATTATTTATATATTTATATTTTTTTTCTTTTTTAACGTTTTTGCTATTTTACTTTTAAGATGTTTATTTTATTTTTTTTATAATGGTTTATTATATTTTTTTATTTAGTTTTGATATTAGTTTTTATATTTTGTATTTGTTAAAATCAAAAAATAAAACTATTTATTTATTCATTTAGGTCCTTATATTTATTATTTAATTGGGTTACAATTTCATTATATGAATCATTTGATAATATTTGAATATAATTTTGCTTTTTTTTAATAAAAGGAATTTGATTAAACTCTTTCATTTGATTTTCTTTTTCATTAAAGAAATTTTCAATATTAAAATTATTAGCAATAGTTTTAAAATCATTTTCCAATTTATTTATACTTCTATTATCATTAATAACTCTTTTCCATTCATCATTTTTATAATTCATTTTTTTTTTATTTTGACTAAAAGTTTTTATATTAACTGTATTTTTTTCATTATTATTAGTCCAACAATTAATTTTACTTTTAGCATTTTTAATATTTAATTTAGGAGGAGGAGATCTTTCTAAATCATGTAATTTCTTTCTTAATTCAATTTCAATTGGTTGAGCTTTTCTTCCTCTTCCTTCTTCTTTAACATTATTATTATTAATATTTTTATTACTTTTATTTTTATTTTTTTCAATTGTTTCTTTACTACTATTATTATAATAATTTATATTTGATGTTGTATTATTATTATTTTTAAAAGAATCTTTAATTTGACTTTGAGAATTCCCAAAATTTGATATTTGACTATCTACATTTTTTTTTAATTCTTTTTCTTCTTTTGCTATTTTCTTCATTTCTCTCACAAAATCACGAAATGAACTTTTTTTCTCTTTTTTACCTTCTTTTAATTCTTTTTGTTTTGCTTCTTCAATAGCTTTTCTAGCATCATATTTTGGTTTTTTTATATTGTTTCTATTTTGGGGTTTTTTCTTTATTTGTTTTTTAATAAATTTATTTGGGTCTTGATCAAATTCATAATTATTATCTCCGCCAAACATTTCTTCATAATTAATTGCTTTTGATTTTATTGGTCTATCATCATAATTTGTATATTGATTTTTATTATTATTGAAATTATCTTCTTCATTATTTAAATTTGAATCATCAATAATTTTATCTTGATTAATTTCTTCATTTTCATTATCATTTATTTTATTTTTAATATTATTATTTTTATTCTTATTTCTTACTATTCTTTTTTTTGGTATTTCTTCACCTTCTTTTGGATAAGCATCTTCCATATTAAATCCAGTTAATTTCATTGGTTTAATTGGTCTTTCATCATAAAGATTAAAATTATTATTATTATTATTGTTATTATTATTATTATTGTCTAATGGAATATTACCTTTTGATTTAGATTTACTATAATTATCTTTTGTTTTTCTTCCTGTACTTTCAAGATTATATTTTGGATTATCTTTGTATACTAAACTTAAATATTTTAATAACCATGGATTTTCAGTTTTTGCTTGATCAACCCAACCTTTACTAGCTTTTAAATAATTAAATTCATCAATGAAATTTAAATAAAATCTATTTAATCTTTGTTTAAATTCTTCATTTAAATTATCATTAACTGTATCTTTGGAATTTAAAACTGATTTTAAATTTGCAATTTCAACTAAAATATTTTGAATTGAAGATGATCTTAATAATAATCTAATTTTATATGCTAATGCATATTTTAATATTATTTTTTTTTTACTTGAAATTAAATCTCTTAAAGGCTTTAATCTACTTCTGATTCTATATGATAAATAAGTTGAAGAAATTAAATCTGCACAATAATTTTTATAACCTTCAATTACTTTATCTTCATAACTTCTTTTTTTATTTATATATAAATTTAAATAATAAGATATTATTTCTTTTGCATTTTTTTGGATTCTTTCTTTTCTTTTTTCTTTTAAAAAATTTATTATTGTTTTTGTATTTAATTCATCCATTTGTGTCTTAAATTTTTTACGAAATAAATGACCTTTATATATTCTTTGAATTGTTGTAATACATTTTTTTTTTCTTTGTCTTTCTCTTTCTTTCATTAATGATTCCTGTTTTAATTTTTGAATTTCTTTTTGATCTACTTTACTCATTCTTATTTTTTTAGCTATTACACTAAAAGATTCATTTGGATCAATTGGATCAAAATTAGTATCAGTCATATTCATTTTAAAAATTAAAAATAATAATTATGTTAATATTTTTATAATATTAAATATATTGCTTTTTAAATATTACATTTAATTTAATATAATTAATTAGAAAAATCATATAAAAATTTATATAAATTTTTCTATTAATTGTTTATAATATAATTTAAATTCTTAAAATTAAACATTCATATAATTATATTTATATTTCAGGATATCTAAATTTGAATTATCACATAATACAAATTGAAATATATTATACTATTGATTTAATAAAAAAATCACAGTTTTTTTAAATATTTATTGAATTTCGTTTGTAAATTTGAATAAAAATATAAGTAAATATACAGTAATTGTTAATTGATTAAAAGACATTTTAAAATATTATTTGTCTTTTTTAACAAATATTTTGTTTTAAATAATACTTTAATTTTAAATAAAAAATATAATCAAACAATTTTTCATAGCCATTTAAAAAAAGGGGAATTTATCTAAATTATGTTTATTTGTTTTTACTTAGAAAGGTGATTCTATTAATCTTTATTTTCTTCAAATTACTGTTTGAATTTCTTCATTTTTTATTTCTAATTTTTTTTTCATATATTTTTTTATTTTCAATTTATTACTTTTCTGATTTTTCGTTATATTTTGATATATTATCAATATAAATAAAGGAACATTTACAAGTATCATTTGATATTAATAATATTTACTCTATCAATTCCATAAATTATGAATATATTTGTGCAAAACTTTATTTAATTATAATCTTTTAGAATCTTTGTTTTCAGAGAATAAATGTTATTATCATTTCTTTTTTTTTTATTTTTTTCATCATTCAATTATTATATATGTTCACTTCATTCAATTAAATTATAAAATACAATCATTCATATAATTTGGACATTGATCTTTTTTTATTTTCAAAATCTTTTATTAAATTAGATAAAAATAGTTTATTACATCACGTTAATAATTTAAGTAAATATTCTATTAATCAATAATAACAATAAAGGATGATTTGTTTTGATTGGAAGAAGTTAATTAAGGTTTTTTTTATCATATTCATTTTATTGTTATTGTAAATTATTTCTTATAATTAAATTAAATTTCAATTGAAAAATAAAAAAAATGAAAATAATTTATTTAATTTATTTAATTTTTTTAAAAAATATATAAAATAAATAAAAAGAAAAAAATATGTCAGATCAAATAGAAGGAAGGACTTCATCATGTTTAAAAAGGGAAAAAAACTCTGAAAAAGAAAATCTAGATGAACAATTTCTTTTATCATATGAACCAGAAGATAAATTTCATTATGAAAATTTTGATATATCAGATAAAAAAATAGGAACAGGACTTTTATCAAAAATATATTTAGCAACAAATAAAATAGATTCTCTTCAATATGCAGTAAAAAAGATAAATAAAAAAAAAGTTTTAAATAATGGAATATCATTAGAAATAATAAAAAATGAAATAGAAATTCATGAAAGAATTCTTCATCCAAATATAGTAAGAATGTATTCTCATTATGAAGATGAAAATAATTTTTATTGTTTCTTAGAATATATTAATGGACAATCTTTATTAAAATTTATGGAAGACAAAAAAAAAGGTTTAAGTGAGAGAGAAACTTGTAAATTATTTAATCAAATAATAAAAAGTATAAAATTTCTTCATTCAAATAAAATAATTCACAGAAACATAAAATTAGAAAATTTTTTGATTAAAAATAATGATATTGTAAAATTAATAGATTTTGGTTGTTGTGCAATATTAACAGATGAAGAACCTAAAAGAATGTCAACTTGTGGAACTTATTTATATATGAGTCCAGAATTAATAAATTTATCTCCTTATGATTATTGTGTTGATATTTGGGCTTTAGGAGTTTTATTATTTGAATTATTAGAAGGTTATTCTCCTTTTGGAAAAAGAGATGATAATCATGATGAAATTTATAGTAATATTTTAACAAAGAAATTTAAAGTTAATAAGGAATTAAGCAATAATTGCTTGGATTTATTAAATAAAATGTTAGAAAATGATTGTGAAAAAAGAATTAATATTAATGGAATTTTTAATCATCCTTGGATTAAAGATTGGAGTATTGATAAAAGTGAAGGAAATTTAAATATTGAAAATTTTGAAAATAAAAATAAAGATGATGAAGATTTTTTTAATAATGTTTTAAATCAAGTTGAAAAAAAAAATAAGAAAAGAAGTAAAAAAAATTCAAAGAAAAAAAATACAACTGCAGAAAATGTAAAATATAAAAAGAAAAAAATTGATTTTTCAAATTATGCAACAACGGAAGAAAATGAAGAAAATAATAATAATCCTAAAGAAAAAATTGAAAATATTGAAAAGGAAGAAGAAGAAAAATTTAAAAAAAAGGAAGAAGAAAAATTTGAGGATATTAAAAATGAAGAAAAAAAAGAAGAAGAAATAATTGAAGACTTTAAAAAAGAAGAAAAAAAAGAAATTAAAAAAAATGAAGAAATTACTTTAAATGAAGAAGAAAAAGAAATAAAAAAAAATATTAAAATAGTAAAGGATAATTTTGAAAATGAATTAGATATAAATTTTTTTGATAATAAAAGTATTGATAAAAAAGATAAAAAAGATTTTTTGAATGATACAGAAGAATTTTCCACAAGAAATTTATTAGATATGATTGATAATAATCATATGATAGATATTCAAAATTCTTTATCAAGTGATAGTGATGAAATAAATACAAATAAATCTTTTATGGAAAAATTAAAAGAAAAAAAAAAGAATACTCATTATTATCTTCATACAGAAAATTTGAACAGAATAAAAGAACCAATTAATCTTATTCCTAAATTTGAAGATACAAATAATTTAGAAAATGCTTTAGCTATGTTTGCAAAGGCTGATTCATTAAAAAAAGAAAATAATAAAAAAATAAAAAAAGAAAAAGGTTTTTGGGAGAAATTATTTGCTCCTTTTAAATGTGGTGAAACTAATTCTTAATAATTTATTGTTATAAAAGAAAATACTTTTTATTATTTCTTTTGACAGTTTTTTTATACATTATTAATAAATTCATCTAAATTTATTTACTATAATTAAAAAATTTATTTACAATGATTATTCTATATTTTTATTTTAATGATTATGCTGTTTTTATCTCTATCTATTATTTTATTTCTTGATTTTTTTTTCTCAAAATAATTTAATATTCCTTCTTTAATAAAATTTTCTATTTGGTTTTTATCTTCTTCTAACATAGCTTTTTCTTTTAATAATAACTTATTTTCAACTCCAAATTTTTTTTTGAATTGTTTAGAATTTAATTTAACATAAATATTTTCTATAAATTCAATGAATTTTATCTCTAAAAATTCTTTCATTATTTTATTTTTTTCCAATATTCTAATAATTTCAACATTAGAATTCCAATTTTTTTTTACCCTATCAGTTCTTTCAAGTGATAATATATCTTTAATTTTCATATTAAATAAATAAATATTTTCTTCTTTTTTTGATCTTTTTAGTATTTTTCCATTAATTTTATAAAGCTTTAATTTTGATTTTTTCTTTTTTAATAATTGATTCAGAAAAGAAATTATACATTTTAAAGATTGAGTTTTTACTTTATAATTTAGATTATCTTTTGAATTTTTATCATGAATACTATTTTGAATATTATAATTATTACAATTATTCATTGCTTTTCTGCCTCTTTTTCTTTTTATATTTTGTTCTTTTTCAATTGTTTGAGTTATATTATTTTCCATGTCGTTTAAATTTTCTTTTTGTTTACCATTTTCTTCTTTATCATCATTAAAGAATATATCCAATTCATTTGAATTTTGTTCCGTTGAATTATAATCTTTATTTTCTTGAATAGGACTCTGTGGAACATAATATTGTATATTAAAATATTTCTCACTAAAAGAATTTTCAGAAAAATCCATTTAAATAAAAAAATCATGCTTTATTTTAAAATTTATAAACTTTTAATAATCTGATAAAAGAGTCAAGTGAACTTTTTCATAATATTGATTTTTTTTTAAGTTGGGATTTTAATTTGAAAGATATTCGAATTAAACACAAAAAAATTATTCATAAATTCATTTTAGAAAAAACTTTTGAATTATAAATTTTTTTTTAATATATGATTTTTTTAAGAAAAGATTTTTTGATTGATTTGAAACATTGATTGATAGTAACAATTATAATGAAAATTATAATGATTATTTATTGATTTTTTGTGTTTAGACAGAATTTAGTAAGTTCTTTTTTTTATAATCATTAAAAATATCTAAAAAATAGCAATTGAACATTAATTTAATTACATTCAAAAAATTTTCTTAAAGTCTTTTTTTCTGTTTCATAATTTGTTCTTTCCTTTTTGATGAAATCTAGAGATGTTATTATATTTTCAAATTTATCGTTATTAAAAAAAGTTTCTTAAGTTATGATTTCAATCTTTGATCTTTAAATCATATTTACATTTTTAAGATTATCTTCACTATTTTAAAATGAACTAAAAATCTCAAATCATCATTTAAAAAAAGTAATTGATAGAGTATTAAAAGAAAACTTTGATAAAATAGTTGTTATGAAATAGATATATAATTATGCTTGATTAATTTAATTGGAGATGCAAAAATTAGGTTAAATTTCTAATTGTAACTGAGAAACCTTAATTATAAAAAAGATATATTGATTTAAATCTAACTAGATAATTTTTAAAGGTTGTTTTAAATACTTCTAGTTATTTCATGGGTTATGAAAATAAAGTTAATCATTAAAGGTTTAAAATATTATTAAAGATTCTTGATAAAAATTTGAAAAGAATTTAGAAAAATAATCTTTCCAGTAAGACAATGTAAAAAATATTTGAAATTATATTAGAAAAAAATAACAATAAATTTAAAGAAAAAGTTCAAACTTTATTATGCTATTTAGAAAAAAAGAAAATCCAAATAATATTGATTAAAAGATAATCTACAAATAAGAATAATGAATTTTATCAAAATATCAAGAACAAATTATAAAGAAAAGAAATTATAATTTTTTTAGATTATATTCTTTTGGAAAAAGTAAAATAAATACCAAAAATAAGAATTGATGCAGTGATAAAAAAAACTTGAAAATAATTTTGATAATAATTTTTAAATATAAATCAAAAAATTATGGTAAATTTCAAAAAATAAAAATTTTAAAAATCAAATTATTTAGCTTGGAAATGAAAGTTTAATATAAAAGATAATAAAAAAATAAAAAATAAAATAATAATTTAATGAATGAAATTTTTAAAAAATTAATATAACTATGATTAAACTAATTTAACTGAAAATATTTTAATAATTAATTAATATAGGATAATTTGGGGCTACAATAAATTTCTCTTGTGTTAATATGAATTTATATTTTTATAATTATTTGATGTATAAACAAAAAAGTTAAATCTTGAATAATAATGTTATTTTTAGTATGAAAGATTTAGCAAATGAATCTATTATTCATTGATTTAAAAGAATTAAAGAAAAATAATTTCTGAATTTAAAAAAGATATGAATGTTTAAAGAATAAATAGAAAGAGTAATTCTGGAATAAGAATAATTGTTGAATGATTAATTTCATTGAATTTGAAAAATTTATTGTAAGTGATTTTTTTATTATTTTATCTGATTAATTTGAGATTATATTAGAAAATAAAAAATTAAGTAATTTTAATATTCTTATCAATAACGTAAATTAGAGTAATATTTAAAACATGAATAATTTACTTTCCAAAAACCAATTTTTGAGAATTTCTGAAAATTGAACTTTATAAAATTATCAATTTTTGTAAATAAGTCTAATTCCTATTTTTAGCATTTCATATGTTTAAATGCTAAAAAAAATATTTTAAATTCTCAATAAAAATTTAAATTTTTGATATTCTCATTTGTAAAAATTTTTTTTTTTATTTCAATTAAATAAAATAAAAATGAATAAAAAAAAAAAATGAAAAGCAAAATATCAAAAAATGGGTATTGTGGGATTGG
>JAJJLU010003679.1:0-39084 GCA_023807065.1 Isotricha intestinalis
ATGATAGTTTTTCCGATTTTTGCTTTTCCATATATTTCAACTATATTTAATATTTTATCACAACAAAAATCACATAAACTAAATATATTTAAATCCAAGTATTTAAATACTATATAATTATATTTTTTTAAATGAACACTTAAAAATCTGAATTCTCTAAAAAAATTTTATCAAGAAAAATAGGATCAGTTGATAAATCATCTGCTAAAGAATTATATTGATTTTCAAATAATTGTTCATCTGTTAAATTATGATATTTGAAATTATAAATGTATTTATTTCAGGGTTATGCAAAAATAAATTTAAAATTAAAATGTCTTCATTTTGAATTTTATAAAAAGGATAATTAAAATGAACTTCTGTTAATTTTTGTTTAAGTTCTTCTTTTGAATTTATTTTAAATGTTATATTTATATCTTCAAATTCATCAATAAAATTAATATTTCTATTTTCTCGATAAATGTGGTTTTCTCTTTTATTATATTGAACTTTTACAATTCTAGATTCATAATTTGTATTTACTAGAGATAAAGAACAATTTCTCTTTAATCTTAAAAAATCACTTTCCATTTATTTTATTTTTTTAAGTTAAAAAATATTTTTTATAAGGGATAAATATAAGAAATAATTATTGTTTTCGTTTTTTAAAATTTTTAATTTTTTCAAGATTGATATTTAAAATAAAATACATTTAACTTTCTTTCATTTTCAACTGTTACTATATAAAAAAAAGTGAAAATTTAATGAAAAAAGTTTGAAATGTTTTTTATAGATTTTTAGTAAAAAAATTAAAAGATAAAAATAAAAATTTTTTTATTCAATAAAATTTTCATTTGAAGAATTATTAAGTTTATGATTTTCAAAACTATTTATAAATTTGTTAAATTTGTTAATTTGATATTTATATATTCTCAAGTAATATTAAAATTTAAATGAAAAAACATATAATAATCAATATTATAAAATGAACTTTTATTTAAAGACTTAATTTCAAATAATTTATATAAATAAAATATATAAATTATTTTAATTATTCTATTTTATTAATCTATTTGAATAATCTTTAATTTATTTTGCTTTTCCTATGTATTATTTTTTTAGATCTTTTAAAACATAATATTTTTTTTTCATATATTGATCAAAATGATTATCTTTATTAATAAATAGGATACTAATTCAAACTCTCTCGCTATCTTTTTTATTTTTCAAATTATTCATCTTCATTATTTTTACTATTAATTAAATAATTGCTTGTTAAACAATACCTTAATTTTCTCAAATATTTCTAATTTTCTAAATTATTAACTTATATAAACAAAATCATTTTAAAAAAGAGCATTTATTCATTTTAGGAGTTTCAGAATGGTGATTATCATTAATTATTGAAAAAAGTGATTAATATATATCAATTCAATTTTAATACCAAAATAAATATTATTCATTTTGATTTTTCTTTCTTTTAAAATTAGGATACTTTTATAAAAAAATTAATATTAAATTTAAAAAAAATTCAAATGAACAATACTAAAATCAATAAAGTTTTAAATATATACTATTTATAATATCATATTCTTTTTATTAAAATACCTTTTGAAATATATAATATCAATTTAAATTAATTAATTTTATATTAAAAATTTTAATTATATCAATTTAAGATTTATGAAATTATTTAACAAATAAAAAATAAAATAATACTTATACAACTACTAGAAATTAAATAGACAAGATTAATTAAATTTTTTATAAAGACAATCAAAAAGTCGTAAAAATATTAAAAATGTTGAACCATGAATATGAGGATATGAGTAAAATTATTTATCATGAAAGTATTTTTAAATTAGAAAATGATAACGATAATTTTTTAATATTAGAAAATAATCAATCATCGTTTCCATATGATAAAGATAAAAAATGGGATAATTTTTTGATAAATGATTATCCATTAAATAAAAAAACAAAAAATCTAAATTTTTTTGAAAAAAGAAAGTATTCTCAAAACATATCTTTAAACGAAGATAAAAATGAAAATGATTTGAAAAGAAAAGATAAACTTAAAAGGAACGCTGAAAGTGCAAGAAAATCAAGAGCAAGAAAGAAAGAATTAATGAGTAATTTAATTCAAGAAAATATTAAATTAAAATTAGAAATAAAAGAATTAAGAAAATTCATAGAAAATAAAATATGTGATGAATGTAAAAAGCAAATATTTGGAAAAATACAAGAAAAAAAAATAGAATCGAATAATAAAAAACCAAATAATAAAAAAAAATTATTTTTATTTTCAACATTTACAATATCTCTTATAATATTAATGTTTTTTTCATTCATTCCAACGCATAAATCAAATATATTAAGAAATTTAATGTATATTTCAGAATATTCTTCAGAACCAAAATATACAAATTTAGAAATAAAAAATTTAACTTTAGCATCATTTCATGTTCTTTTTGGAGATTATTATTCTTTAGTTAAAAGAACTAATTTTTTATATAATGAAAATAACATTATATATTCTTTTAAAAATCAAGGAAAAGTTAGAGTATTAAAAGAAGATGAAATATCTGAAGATTTAGAACCAAAAGATTGTAAAGATTGCATTGTACAATTAAATCAGGAAGATGTTTATATTAAAAAAACTAATTCAGGAAAAATACAATTTAAAATTATAATAACTCCTAAAATTAATAATCAAATAAATAATACAATTTTATCATATGAAATTGATTGTACAGGTTTTTCAAGGAATTATATATATCAAAAGTAATTTAAAATTAGATAATTTTTTATTCTATGAACTTAGTTTTATATTTTTTATTTATTATATAATAAACAATATAAAAAATCAAAAATTTTATAAAAATTAATTTTTCAAAAAATCCAAATAAAAACTCTTGAATGAAAATGATAAAAAATAAATTTATTTAATTCATATGAGGAGCAGGATAACTTTTTAAATCCCCTCTTCCAGCACTTACATTGCTAATATTAGGCATTTCAGAATGAATTTTATTTTGATTTTGAGCAAGTTTATTCCCAGATTTTTTCCCAACAGTCAACCCAACATTTTTAGGGCTTTTTTCTTTAACATTCTTTTTTTTTTTTTTTTCCAAATAAGGATTCTTTAAAGTTCTTTTACTTATATAAGTAACTTGATAATAATCACCGATGAAATTTTCTCCTTTTTTTTTTTTTTTATTTTTTTCATTATTATTTACATTAACATCACTTATGCTTTCAGCATAATTAATTCCTCCACCTTCCATTAAAGGTTTTTCATTTCTTTCAGCATCCATTTCTCTTCTTACTTCTTCCATTAATTTAGATGCTATGTTTGGATCATTTCCTTCTTCATGTAAGAAATGATAATTATTTCCTATATATTTTTGTAACCCATCTTTGTTTAATGGATGAATTCCATAGTTCCTTACTCTCTCTATTGGCTCTTTTGTAAAGCAATAATCTTGGTATTTTTGCATTTTTTTTTTATATTTTTTTTAAGTTATGGTTTTTAATAATTATTGTTATTTTAAGGATTTTAAGGAGTCTTTTTATTTTTTATATTTTTTTTATTTTTTTTTTTATTTATATTCATCATTCAAATGTAATTTTGTGATTTAGATTTTTGGAATGTTCAAAAATAATATTTTATAGTAATTGTTTAATATTATAATATGAAAGATTCCATTTCTATTCATGTTATTTTTTTTATTAATATTAATTCTTAAAGAGTATTTTTAAATACATTAAATTTATTTTTAAATAATTAAAAAGTTGGAAAAATACATTAAGTAATGGGAAATAGCTAAATATAACTTATTTAAAAATTTTCTATTATAATGAATTTAAAATGGAAAATAATTATTTTTTACCTTAAAAAATAATATATTTATATATATATATTTATATTCTACATATTCAAAATACTTGAAAATTTATTAAATCAATATGCAATCCAATCTTCATATTCATTATTTTTTTTCTTTTTCAAATTATTTAACCTTTTAATTTCTTCTTCTCTTTCAAATCTTTGTCTTAAAAGTAAATTTCCATAAACATCAATTTTTCTAGTAGAAACAAAAACTTTTTTACTTCTTTTCATAATTTTATGACTTAATTCTTCAAATTTTAATTGTCTTTTTAATTTTATTTGTTGATTATTTTCATATCTTTTCTTTTTCTCTAATTCAGTCACAAAATCAATATAAATATTTTTAATTCTTGGATCCATTATTGCTCTTTTAATTAGTTCTTCATAATGAAGAATAATTGCTTCTAAAGTTTTTAATCCAAAAATACTTTTATTATATTTTTTTCCCTGAATTATAATAGGACCTTTTGAATTTAATAATCCATAAAAATTTATAAAATTAAAATCAATTTCAATATTAATAGGAAGTGAAATTAAAATATTTTTAATTTTATTAAAGATTTTTTTACTGTATTTAGTTTCAGATTGATTTAATAACATTTTATATTTATTTTGTAATATTTCATTATTTTTTTTAATATTATTTAATTCTTTGATTAAATATTCTTGCTTTTTTACATTTAATTTTTCTTCGTGATTATCATATTCTTTAATAGAAGCTTTTTCTTTATATAAATTTTTGTGATTATATTTTATTTCACTAAATACAGTGAAAAGTTCTCTAACATCATCTTCTAAACAATTCATAGTTTTAATAAATTCTTCAGGAGAATCAAAAATAGGAATATTAGTATCTTCAAGTTTAGTAAAATTTGGCATTAAATGAGCTGAAGCATATTTTCCTATTTTTGCTTGTGAATTTTTTTTTTTTGGAGAATTTAAAGTTGAAAAATTACTAGTGACTGACATAACTGAAAATCTCTTTGATATTCTTTTTATATTTTTTCTAGAAATAAGAGAAGTACTTGAATCATCTTTTCTTTTTATTTCAATTCCATATTTATACAATATATCATCTGGAATATCAGATAATTTAGTTTTTTTATATTTAACTAAAAGTAAAAATTTTTTATATTGTTTATATAATTCTAATATTTTTAATGTTTTTTTTATTTTTGTCATTAAAGTTAATTTATCTATTTGTAAATCATTTTCATAAGAATATAAATCATTAATTATACTTCTTTGTCTTTTTATTTCATTATTTAAAAATCTTACATATTGTATTAAATGTTCCATAAAATGTTCAAATTTTATTTTTGTATCTTCAATAAAGAAAATTTTCATATTAATTTCTTGAATTTGATTTTCTTTAGTTTCTTCTATTTTTTTATATCTCTTTAATAAATTTTGTGTATTTATATTATAAACACAAGAAGTTTTTATTCTTTGATTGAACTGAGACAAAGATTCTTTTTTATAATTTTTTCTATTAATTCTTTTTAAACAAGAAGAAATCATTTGATCAAAAGTTAAAGGATATTTATTTGTTTTATAACAATTATTAAAAGTGATTAATTTTGAATTTGAATGACTCTTACAAACTTCATTTGTTCTATTTCTTTCAGTCAAAGGTGTTTTACTTGAAAAAAAAGTAGTAGTTGTTTGATTATATTGTTTTTGAGTTTTTTCCATTTTTGTCAAAAAAAAATCACTTGAAGTCATTGATTTAATATTATCATCTGTATCTATTGATAATGGTGCATTTCTCAATTTTTTTAAAATATAAATTCTGTGAAAATCAGTTAATGAAGAAGTTTTATTACTTCTTGTTCTTAATTTTAATCTTTTTAATTTTTTCCCTAAATCTGATTGAGTGTATTTTAATATATTTTTTAGAGAATAGTTTACTTTTGTTTTTTCTGATAAATTTCTTATTTGAGCTATTGTATGATATTGCATTTTTTATTTTTTATTTATATTTTTTAATATACATTATAGAAAGTTTTTATTATATTATATATTTTTATTTATTTTGTTTTTAAATGAATTAATTACCTAAAAACCCTTTAATTTTTTTATATTGATGTATATAAAATCTATGAAAAATTTTAATTTGTTAATGATAAAGTATTAAAAGAGATATCATGAAATAAAGATTTTTTATTAAACAATATATAATAAATAATTAATCATACTTGTTTCTGATTTTTAATTTAATTAAAATTTATATCATTCATTAATTCTTTATAATTTTTCATTAATAATAAAAAATGCCAAAAACAATATGTGATATATGTATGGAAGAATTTGAAGATAATGATAAGTCATTAAAATGTCCTAGAATTCTACAATGTGGTCATACATATTGTACTCAATGTTTAGAATCAATGAAATTAAAAAACAACAATATAATAATATGTCCAACATGTCGTTCAAAAGAATATCGTTCGATAAATGAAATAACAATAAATAGAAATGTTTATGATTATATTTGGGAAAATAAAGAAAAAAAAGAAAATAAAACAAATTTCAAAAAAGTTAATTCTAAAGATATAACAGATTATTTATTTAAAATTGCATTAATAGGAGAACAAGCAACAGGAAAAACTTCACTGACAAAAAATTTTTTAGGAGAAATTAAAAATGAAGAAATACCATATGTTGCAACAATTGGATATGATTTTTTTTATAAAACTATTCAAAGAAATAATAAGAATATTAAATTACAAATATGGGATACAGCAGGTCAAGAAAGATATCAAAGTTTAACTGCAAGTTATTTAAGAGGTATTCATGGTTGTATTATTGTTTTTGATGTTTGTGATAAAAATACTTTTAAACAAGTTGAAAATTGGATTCATATATATAGAGATTTTAATCAATTTAAAAATCAAAATATCGTTCTTGTTGGAAATAAAATTGATAAGGATAATAGAGAAATTGATTTTGAAGAAGTTAAAAATTTTGTCAATTCAAATAAATTAAATTATTTTGAAACTTCCGCTGTTACTGGAAAAAATGTTAATGAAAGTTTTGAATGTATTGTTGATAATATATTAAATTCTGATGTTATTGAAGAAGATAAAAAGTGGAAAAAAGAAATGAAAGTTATTGATATTAAAAATCCTGAAGAAATAAGTTGTGTTGACAAATTTATAAATTGGATTAAAAGTTTTTTTAATTAATTGATTTATTTATCAAAAAGAGTTTTATGTTTTTACTATTTTTTGATACTATTTTCGAAGATTTGGTTTTTTAATTTCAATTATTTTTATATATATTTTTAAAAAATTCTTAATAATTTCCAATAAATTAAAAAAAACAAATATTTATGATAAAATAATCTACTTTATTATTTATTTTTTTTGAATTAAACTAGTTAATTCATCAACAGTTTTTTCAACTCTATCAAGAGATGGAAGACAACAATCTTCTTTTTCCATTTGTTTTATTTTTTCTTTAACTTTTTGTAAATTATCAACTAAAATATTGACATGTTCTCTATAACCTTCAATAACAGCTTTATTTTGTGCTTTTAATTCTTCTTTCTCATCTTCACTTAAATCAGCATTATTAGCATAATTTTCAAATAATTCATAATTTTCTTTTAATGAAGTTTTAATTGAATCTGCTTCTTTTTCCATTTCTTCAAGAAGTTTAATTATTGGATCAATTTCATCACATTCTTCAGAACATTTTGTTTCAGCTTCATCAACTGCTTGGTTTACTTGTTCTTCTATTTCTTGTTTGAGATCTTGTAATTCTTCAGATTTTTGAGGTGGCAAATCGTCTTTAATATGGTCAATTAATTCTTCCGCTAAATCATCAACTACACTTGGAGTTAAGGGAACTTGATTTTCTTCAGCAAGTTGATCTACTGAGTCCAATACTTCGTCAACGACTTGCTGAGCAACTTGAACTGGGGTTTGATTGTTATCAAGGATATCTTCAACAACATCTGTAACTTGTTGAGCAGCTTGTTGTACTTTTTGAGGTGGTACTTCTGGCTTTTGTTCTGGTCTTGGAACTACTTCTTCTAATTGAGGTGGTAATTCGTCTTTTACTTCTTCTAAAACATCTTCTACTACTTCATCTACTTCTTGAGGTGGTAAATCTTGTTTTTGAGCTAATTCTTCGGCTACTTGTTGTGCTACTTGTTTAGCTTGTTGAGCAACTTGTTGAGGTGGTTTGTTTTCTTCTACTGCTTGTTGGACTGCATCTGCAACTTGTTCAGCAGCTTGTTGAACTTCTTGAGGAGGAACTTCTGGCATTTGATTTGGAACTTCTGGTTTTTCTTCGGGTTCTTCTTTTTTTTCTGCAGGTTCTTCTGGTTTTTGTTTATCCTCTAATTCAATATTCTTTAATTCATCCATTACAATATTATTAGATTTTTCAAATAAATCTGCAATCATTTCTGGAACTTCTTCTTCTCCTTTATGTTCTATTGTTATTGTTATTGTGGTTTTTTCATCTGTTTCTTCTTTTGTTATATGTACATTATCTTTGAAATCATCTAATGTTCTTTGACTTGATAGAGTGTTTAATGCTTTTTTCAGAGATAGAGTATTTATCCCTAATAATAGAATAAAAGCAATTAAAAAAGAAAAGTTTCTTTTCTTCATTTTTAATTAAAATTTTTTTTAATGAGAATCTTAAATAATTGGATATTTTCAATTATTCGTTTTTTTTTTGAAAAATATTAATTAATGATTTTTAAACATTAAATGTAAAATAGTTTTAACATTAAATTATATAATGGTAAATTTCTAATTTGAAAAAATAGTCCAAAAACCAATAGAAAATGAATTTTTAATTACATCATTAATCAAATTATTTAATTAATCATTCCAAAATGAATTAAACTTAAATAATAATAAATAAAAATTACATCGAAAAAAAATTAATCAAAAATTAAAAAATTAAAAATATATTTCAAAAATTTAACCATATCTATAAAATAATTCCTTGAAAAAATTTAAATTTAAAAAAAATGAAGACAAAATCTCATTCAAAAGAATCCCTTTCAGACGCAGAAGATCAAAATCAAGAAGAAACATTTCACTCAATAGACCTTCTCCAAGATTATGGAATCAACGCCTCAGACATAAACAAACTTCGTGACTCTGGATTTAACAGTATAGAATCAGTATCATATTCAACCAAAAAGACTTTAATTTCCATTAAGGGACTTTCAGAAATAAAAGTAGATAAAATAATGGAAGCATGTTCTAAAATATGTAAATTAGGTTTTGAACCAAGCAACATTTACTTAGAAAAGAGAAAAAATTTAGTTTTTCTAACAACTGGTTCATCAGAATTAGATAAATTACTTGGAGGTGGAATAGAAAGTGATTCAATAACTGAATTATTTGGTGAATTCAGAACTGGAAAAACCCAAATTTGTCATACTTTATGTGTTACATGTCAACTTCCAAGAGAAAATGGAGGAGGTGCTGGTAAGGCACTTTACATTGATACTGAAGGAACTTTTCGTCCTGAGAAATTGAAACCTATAGCAGAGAGATTTGGATTAGATCCTGATGAAGTTGTTTCTAATGTTCTTTATGCTAGAGCTTATAATTCTGATCATCAAAATAAATTACTTCTTCAAGCTTGTGCTCTAATGGCTGAATCTAAATTCGCTTTACTTGTTGTTGATAGTGCTACTAATTTATATAGGACTGATTATAGTGGAAGAGGAGAGTTAAGTGCTAGACAAATGAGTTTAGCTAAATTTCTTAGGAATTTACAAAAAATTGCTGATGAACATCAAGTTGCTGTTGTTATTACTAATCAGGTTGTTGCTTCTGTTGATGGAAGCAGTTTTGGAGGTGGAAATGATAAAAAACCTATTGGCGGACATATTATGGCTCATGCTGCTCAAACCAGACTCAGTTTGAGGAAAGGATTGAAGGATAATAGAATATGTAAAATTTATGATTCTCCTAGTTTACCTGAAGCTGAAGCTACTTATTGTATTACTAGTTGTGGTATTGATGATCCCAGTTAAATGATTATTTTTTTCAAAGTTTTTATTTGATCTTTTTATATTTGCTAAGATAATAAGGGATTTTCAGGTTATTCGTGTTAATTATAATAATTCTAATGGATTATAAAGCTATTTTTTTAAATTTTATATTATATATTTAAATGAAATAAATGATACTTTTAATTATTAATACATATAAAATATAATCTAATTAAATTGTTTTAAAAAAAGAAAATAATGAAAATAAATTACTTAAAGTAAAAAAATTTAATTAATTATGCAGAGTAGTAAAATATAATATAGTAATATAATATTTTTATATTATAATACAAATAATATAATTTTCTCCAATATATTTGCCTTTTATTATTTTTGAATCTATATTTATATTTATTGTTTTTTTAAATCATTCTATTTATTGAAAAAGTATAAATATTTATAAAAGAATATAAATAGCTATTAATTAAGTTAAAATATTAATATAATAAACATAAAATATATTATCAATAAAAAAATCAAAAAAAAAATGACAGATAAAGAAGAATCAAATTCCAAATTAGAAAATCCAATTGTTGAAGAAAAAAAAGAACTAAAAATAAGTTTAATGAAAAAAGGAGATTACACAGTTCACATATTATTAGAAGAAGTAAAAAATTTAATTCAAATTGACGAAAACAAACTTCCAAATCCAATAGTAAAAATAACTTGTTTTGAACAAACAAAAAGAAGTGAACAACCAGAAACAGCTTGTGATTCATATTCATTTGGAGAACATTTTTATTTTGAAAAATCAAATTTAACAATTGAACAATTGGATTCATCTAAAATAAATATAGAAGTATATGATTATAAAAATTCATCAAATAAATCTAAATATTTTGGAATATATGAATATGATTTAGATTATATTTATAATCAACCTAATCATTGCTTAAAAAATTTTTGGTTAGCTTTAGCAAATCCATTAAGTGATAATATAAGTAAAGTTAGAGGATTTTTAAAATTATCTATTTCAGTTTTAAATGAAAATGATCCTAAAATAGAATTAAATTTAGATAATAATATAAATGAAACAATGATACCTTCTCAAATTAAATTAGAATATGAAATGATTTCAATATATTTTATGAGAGCTGAAAATTTACCTGATATGGATGCTATATTTAAAGAAAGTAAAGTAAATAAACAATGTGATGCTTACATTGAAGTATTATATGGTGGAATAAGTAAAAAAACAAGTGTAATTAAACAAGTAAATGATATTGTTGAAATAAATGAAATTATTGATTTTCCAGTTTCCATTCCTACAGTTTCTCAAAAAGTAATTTTTTTAATTAAAGATAAAGATATTGATAATGATGATTTAATTGGTTCGATTGAAATTGATATTGGAGATATTATTGGTAATGTTAATAAATATCAAGAATTTAAATTTATTGATATTTATGGAGCTCCTTATAACAAAAAAGGAAAAATATTTGATTTAATGAATCAAAATTCTGAAATTGGTTCTAAATGGAGAGGAAGAATTTTATTAAAAATATTACATGAAAAAACTGATACTCCTTCAACTGAAATCAGAAAAATTGAAGATTTAAATTTAATAAATCAAGCTAGGAATTTATCTAGGAAAAATTTATGGAGTTTATATGCTAAATTATATAATGTTTATTATTTACCTACTGAAAACGAAGAATATTCAATTGGTATTGCCATGCAAGATCAAGAAACTTTTTTTTCTGCTAAAAAAGCTGATAAAAGTTGTATTGATTTTAAACAATTTAAAACTTTACAATGCCAATCTCTTGCTGAAAAAAAAGATGATTTACCTGATGTTTTTATATATTTATATAATTCCAAAAAAGAACCGATTTGTTTTCAAAGAATAAAAGCAAGAGATTTTTATTTAAACGAAAGAATAATGATAATTAAATTATTTCCTGATCCTTGTGTAGATAAAATTCAAAAAATATATCAAAGTGGTTTAATAAAAGTTAAAATTTGTATTTTTAATAGACAATTTGATAAACAACCTGAAAGCATAAATAATATGAGAGATGGTGATTCAGATAATGAAGAAAATAATGATTTAAATGATGATTTAGAAAATATATTAAATAAACCTTCAGATAATAATTTAGGATTTTTAAAATTAAAAGAAACTTATACAGTTGTTTGCATAGTTTACATGAGTAGATATTTAATAAGTGGTGATTCTTCAGGTAATAATGATCCTTATGTTTCACTTACTTGTTTAAATAATGAGCAGCATACTTCAGTTAAATATAATACTATTAATGGTATTTGGAATGATAAATTAATCTTTGATAATGTTGAATTAAATTTAAATAAAAAATCAACTTGGCCTATTTTCCTTCTTAAAATTTTAGATTATGATAAAATTGGAAAAGATGATTTATTAGCTTATAGTTATATTTGGTTAAGTGATTCTCATTATCATATAAATAATACTAATTTAGTAAAACCAAAATGGAGTCAATTATTTTTACCTAAAAGTAATAAGCCTCAAGGTGAAATTTTATTATCATTTTATATATTTGATAATAATCACAGAAATGAAATAAATAATTTATCTCCAATTCCAGAAACAACACCTTATTCTTTTGAAATCAATATATTAGGTTTAAGAGATTTAAAACCACTTTCAATATTACCTGTAAAAAAAGCATATATTAAATTTGATATGAATTCTTTAAATGTAACTGGAAAAGAAGAAGATTCTTTAAATCCTATTATAACTCAACCTAAAGATTGTGGAAGTAATCCTACTATTAATACAGTAATTAAATTTGATATTCAATTACCAAAAGAAGAAATTTTTATGCCTGATTTACAATGTGAAATATACGATAATTTATTCAGTAATATGATTAATCCTTTATTAGGGATTTTTTTAATTAATGTTAAAAGTTTAATTAAAAAAACTAATGAACAAATTAATGAAGATTTAAAAATTACTAAAATTCAAGTTGGGGCATTTTTAGCGAAAGGTATTTTAAAAAAAAATTTAAAATTTGGTACTTTTTCTCATAATGAAAATGAACACGAAAAGGAAGAAGATGAAGAAATTCAAACATATAAAAAATCAGAAACAGATTTAATTGATGATGAAAAAAAGACGGATATAAATTTAACAGTAAATCAAAGTTCATCAAAATTACATTTTGAAGAAAAAGATAATTTAATTGATAATTATAATAATGAATTATCAAAAATAATGACTCATGTAGAAGATATTGATTATGATAATAATTTTATAGATGAAAATAAGGATAAACCAGAATATTTTGTTTTATTACCTAAATTTAAAAATTATAAAGTACCAGGAAATGAAAAAAATTTCGAAATTGAAAATTTAGAAATAGCACCTTCAAATAAATATTATATGGGAATTGGATATATAAATAAAATAGATTCAAATGAAGATGAAAATAGTAAAAAAAATAAAAAAGAAAAATCTAAAATAATTGATATATCTAAACATTATAGAAGATATTATGGAATGGAATTAGAAAGAGTAAAAGAATTAAAATTAAGTTCTCCTTTTAATTCTTCTTTTGTAAGAAGAGGAAAAGATACAGATGTTAAAAATGAAAATGATATATTTTCTGCTATTTCTGAAATAGGAAATAAAATAATTAAATCATATCCTTTAATTGAAGATAAAAGAACTTTTGAAGATATTGAAAAAGAAGAAAAAGAAAGCAAAAAAAGAATTTTTAGAGAAGCTTTAATAGAAAATATAGTTCCTAAAAATTTAAAAAATAGAGGATATGGTAAATTCAAAGCTGTTATTAGAATAGCAGAAAAATCTAAAATGGAAGAATATGAAAAAGCAATTGAAAAATATAAATCAAAACCAGAAATAATAAATGAATTAAAAAATTTAAGAAAATATGAAAAATTAACCAAAGGAATATTAGTAAGAAATTCAGTAATAATTAGAATATATGTACTTCAATTAAGAAATTTACCTAGAAAAGATATATTAAATGAATCAGATCCATATATCAAAATATATTTAGGAGATACATTAAAAATAGACGAAAGAAAAAAATATATAGAAGATTCAAAAGATGCAGATTGGTATAAATATTATGATATTCAAAGTGAATTTCCTGGAGAAAGTACTTTAAAATTAGAAGTTTGGGATTATGATCCAATATTTAAAGATGAATTAATTGGTTATACAACTATAGATTTAGAAGATAGATATTTTAATTCAAATTGGAGAGATTTACAATATAAACCAATTGAAACAAGAAATTTAAAAAATCCTGATTCAATTGAATCAAATGGAAATGTTACTTTATGGATTGAAATATTTGAGAAAAAAGATAGAATAAATATGGAGCCTTGGCAAATATCAAAAGAACCAATTAATACAATAGAAATGAGATTAGTAATTTATGAGACTGAAAAAATGAAAAATTTGGATGTTGAGGAAACAAGTGATATTTATATTAATGCTTTTGTTGATCCTAAAATAAAACAAAGTACAGATGTTCATTATAGATGTTATAATGGAATTGCTTCATTTAATTGGAGAATCGTAATTCCAATTGAAGTTCCTAGTAAATTTAAAACTTTAAAAATCCAAGTTTATGATAAAGATTTATTTTCTTCTGATGATTATATTTGTGGAAGTGAACTTGATATAAGTAATTTAATAATGATTCCAAAAGATTTAGATTTACCAATATTATTTAATAAACATTATTATAAAAATATTCCAGAAAGTGAAAGGAATAAATATAATAATGTAGAATTTTTAAGTAAATTAGAAGATAATGAACAAATTAAATTTTGGATTCAATGTTATAATAATGGAAAAAAGGAAGGAAGAGTATTATGTTCATTAGAATTTTTACCTAAATGGAAAGCTGATTTAAATAAAGTTGGTTTAGGAAGAAAAGAACCTAATATTTCCCCTTATCTTCCACCACCAATGGGAAGATTTGAATGGAGTTTAAATCCGTTTAAAATTTTAAATCAATTTGTTGGTCCTAGTTTTAGAAGAAAATTATATTGTTGGATATGTGTTATTTGTTTAATTATTTATTTAATTTGCTTTTTACCTTATATATTACTTCATGTTACTAGTCAAATCGTTAATCCTTTTAATTATGGGAAATAATTAAGGTTTTTATTTTTAATATGGCTTATTATTCTTATATTTATTTAAGGGATTTATTTTATTAATTTATTTAAATGGAATAAAATTTTGTTATGTGTTTTTTAAATTTTTTTTATTTATTTATTATCTAATTAATTCTTATTTTTGTTTTAATATTTTTAATTTTTTTTATTTTTTGGGAAATTTATTATTTTATATTATTTAGTTAATTTTAAATTTTTATTTTTATCAAAATGACAATTTTAAGAAATTTTATCATAGATTACTTCAATTTTTGGCACTAAAACAATAATTATAAATACCCTTAATATTTGACCAAAAATAATCAAATAAAATTAAAACCACAATGCTAAACAAAAAAACAGAAAGACCAGATAAACTAATAATAGAACCTCCATCTAAAAAAACTGTAAAAATCTATGAAAAAATAACAAAAGAACAAGCTTTAGCAATGAAAGAATATTGGGAATCAAAGAATTTTTCAGGATTTAATGAATATATTCAAAGAACAGGTTCAAAAATAAATGTTTTAGAAGCAATTCAAATTATTAAAAATACCCAATTTTCAGTTAAATTAGAATTAGAAAATTTTTCAGGAGTTTTCAAAGGAAAATTTTTTGGTAACGGAGTTGGAAAAAATAAAAAAGATGCAAGAAAAAATGCTTTAAGTCAAATTATTGATCAATTAATTCAAAAAAATTTATTAGTTAATATAGATGATGGTCAAATGGAATGTATTAATAAAATTCTTCAAGAAAAACATAAAAATTCAAATAATTATAATAGTAATAATTATAATAATAATTCAGGTAATATTATATATATAAGAGATGATGAAAATTCAAATAGAAAGAATTATTCTTTAATTTTACTAGAAAAAGATATTAAATTAGAATATTTTAGACAAATGCAGAAAAATAAAGACATTGATGATAATTTAAAAAAAATACAAAATTATTCAAAAACATTACTTGAAGGAAAAATTGATGATAATGAAAAAATAAAAGCAATTAGAAATTTATGTGATTTATTAAAGAATAAATTAGAATGGAATGATATTTCTTATATTTGGTATCAATTTATAATTAAAGGTGATAAAGAACATTTAGATGATATTTTAAATATCTTATTTTCAAAATCAAATGCTGAATTTATCAATCAAGAAATTAAAAAAGAAATTTTAGATAGTTTTATATTTTTAATTCCTTATGTAAATACATGGAAAAAATTGCAAGATTTAATAGAAACTTTTTTCAAAAATGTAAATTATTATAATGAAGATATTCTTTTTACAGATTATTATTGTAATTTTAAAAAAAGTTATCATGTTGAAATGTTAAATATATTATATCATTTATTTAGAAGTGAAGTAAATTCAAATTTAATAAATTTAATTAATCCTCTTGAAATTATTGGAACTTTACAAATTAATAGTTCAAGATATGGCCAAGAAATTTGTACTTTTCTTCCTTTAATAAATGCAAATTACATAAAGAAAGTTAATAAAGAAATGAAGAATAAATGTATTTCAGAAAATGAAATTGTCTCAATAGAAATAAATAAAAATAAAAAGGAAATAGCATTAATAACAAAAATAAACAATGATTTAATAGTAAATCTTCAAAAAAGCCTTTCAAAAAATCCTGAAAAAATAAAATTCGAAAATATAAAAATCCAAAAAATATTAAATTTATATTCATATCAAAAAACTTTAGAATGTTTTAAATTATTTTGTATAAACGATGGAGATATTTTATCAAATGAATTAAGACAAATAATAATGGGTTCATTTACAGGATCATTTGATGCAAATTTATTAAGAGATTTAGCTTCAAAAAAATTATTTGAATTATCATCTGGATTTAAATTATCTAATCAGTCTTTAAATAAAAGTCAAATTAATGCAATTCAAAAAAGTTTAACTGAAAGATTAACTTTAATAGTAGGTCCTCCAGGAACTGGAAAAACTTTATGTGGAGTTGAAATTATTTGTGAATATATTAGATTACAAAGATTAAAAATTCAAGAACAAAGAAAAAAAATATTAGTTTGTGCTGAAAGTAATTATGCAATTGATATAATTTATACTTATTTAAAAGACAAAGACAATATTTTAATTTATAAATTTTCTTCAAAAGATGATTTAAATTATGAAATTATAAAATCAAATATTTCATCATCTGAAATTATTTTATGTACAAATATAGATAGTTCAAATAAATTATTTAAAATTATTTCATTTCCTTTTGTTATTATTGATGAATGTTCTCAAAGTACAGAATTAAATACTATAATTCCATTATTACATCATTGTGAACAATTAGTTTTAATAGGAGATAATAAACAACTCCCAATAAATATAGTTTCAAATGAATCAAGTAAATTAGGCTTAAATAAATCATTATTTGAAAGATTATATGAATTTCAAATTAATACTTGTATATTAGATACTCAATATAGAATGCATAGTTCATTATTTGAATTTTCAAGTAGGGAATTTTATGATAATAAAATTGTAAGTGGAATAAGTAATGAAAAGAGAGTTTTATCTAAAATTAAATTTCCAAATCCAAATTATAATATTATGTTTATTAATGTTAGTGGAAATGAACAATTTGATAAAAATTGTAATTCAATATATAATGAAGTCGAAGTTAATAAGGTATTAAATTTATTAAATAAAATTACAAGTGAAATTAATGATAAAAGTATTGGAATTATTACTCCTTATGATTCTCAAAAAAATAGAATTAAAAAGGCGATTTTCGAAAATAAAATATCTGAAGAAAATATATTTGTAAATAATATTGAAGGATTTCAAGGAATAGAAAAAGATATTATTATAGTTTCTTTAGTTAAAAATAATGATTATAGTAAATTTAATTTTGTTAATGATCCAAGAAAAATTAATCTTTTGTTAACAAGAGCAAAATATGGGTTAATAGTTATTGGAGATGAAAATTATTTGAAAAATAATTCTTTCTGGAAAAAATGGTTTGAATTCGTTAAAGAAAAAAATTTAATCTAAAACATTATTTCTTTAATTATTATTAATATATTAAAATAACTTTATATAATTATATTTTTTTAAAATCTAGAAATTTAAAAAGAAATTTTTAGGTTTTTTAAATTCTTTTTTTATTAATGAATGTTAAACTATATAAATGTAATTTTTTTTTAAATTTATCTAAAATAAAATAATGAGGATTTTAAAAGAACTTGTTGTATTTCATTATGACGATAAATTTTATGATCCAAAGTCTTTAATAGGGAAATTTATTTATGAAATTGAATCAACTTTACATAATGAAGATTTATTTCTTGAAAAAATATCATCAATTCAATTTTGGGATTTACCAAAATTATCTTTATGGTCTTTTTACGATATCTTAAACTATATTGATGATCTTTTATCAAAATATAAATATGATATTACCAATGAAAAAACAGAAGAAAAAGTTTTAATAATTTTAACTTTTTTAAAACTAATTTTAAACAATTGCCTAAATAAAGATATTTTTTCATCATTTGATAATTTACAAGAAATCTTTTTTAGAACTTTTGATATTCACATTAAAAATGAAATATTAGATGTTTACACTTGTTTTGTTGATATAAAAAAATCAATGAATGCTTGTTTTATGGATTTTGAAGATTTTGGTTCAGTTTTAGTTCCTTTTAGACAAATAATAATTGATATACTTTTAAGAAGTGATTTTGATATTTCTGATAAAAATATTTCTGAAATGGAAAATTTATTAAAAATTATCCAAAAAGATTGGAAAAAAATGTTAAATGAAAAAAACCAAAGAATTGAAATTAAAGAAAGATTTATTAAAGAAGTTAATCCTTTTCCTTTATTTAAAATAATAATAGAAGAAAAAAAATCTTATAATTCGAAATTAAATTTTCCAAATAATCAAAATGAATATGATTATTATACAAAATATTACGAAAAAAATATAGAAGTAGATTTAACAAAATATAATAATTCAGTAAATAAATATTTACTTAAAGAAGAAAAATATTATACAATGATGGTAAATTCTTATTTGTCTTTAGTTTCAGAATTAATTACTTCTAAAAGAGAAAAAGAAATAAAAATGAGAGAATTAGCAAAATTTATTTTAACAATGATAAACTTTTATATTACATTTACTCAAAAAAGAAAAAAGCAAACAATAATAATTACAGAATATTATATTGAGAAATATTTAAAAGATGTTTTATCAATAATAACATCTAAAAATTCTTTAGAAATGAAAATTATATTTTTAAACTCTTGTATAAGTTTTATGAATAATTTAGATGGTTATGAAAGTATACTTTTTCAAAATGGATTATTTCATTCAATTTTAAGTGATTTAACTCATCAAAATGAAGATAATTTTGAAGTATTATCTTATGAAGAATCTATCGATCAAAATTTTTTCAATGCTGTTGTTGTTTTTTTATATAAAACTTCTTCTTTTAAAGAAATACCAGTTTATTTTTTAAATAAAGTTCTTGAAGTTCCAAAAAATAATGTTTATCCTTATAGATTAGATAATGTAATTTATTCTTTAAAAAAAAAAAGAATTATTGATGAACCTACTTTAAATGGTTTAATATTACCAAGATTAAAATATGAATTAAATAATATTTTTATTCCTGAAAAGGATTTAAGTTATTTAGATAAAAATAAAAATTTTCATCCACCTTCAATTTTAGAAAGAACTACTTTAATATCAAAATTATTTAAAATTTTATATAAAATTTTTGAGCAAAATACTACTTTAAATCAATTAAGAAATTTAGAAGAGCCATTAATGGATATTGTTTCTAAAGTTTTAGAAAAAGAAAATTTGATTAAAAATGAAGTTTTTAATCTTCTTCTTTTTTGTTGTGTTGAATTTGAAATTAAAGTTTTTAATTTTTATCCTTCAAAAATTCCACAATATATTAATAAAGGATACATTGATATTTTATTTAAATTATTTCAAAAAGGAATTCCTAAAATGAATGGTTGTTTAAACTTAATTTTCCAAATGTTATATACTATATCTTTACATCAAGAAGGAAAAAAATATTTATTAAAAGATGATAAAACTAAGAATTTAATTAATTTTATTTTTGATAATTTAAATAATAATATTGATGATTTTTTACATTATGATTTATTAAGTGTTAATGAATTATTAGAAGAAGAATTTTATTCTCCTTATATTGCTTTTGTTAGAATTGAAGATATTAATAATGTTTTAATTCATTTTTATAATAAATTAAATGAATTAATTCTTAATATTCAAAAAAAAATATTTGAAACTAAAATTATTATTCAAGATTCTTTAAAACCAAATCAAACTTCATATAAAATTTCAAAATATTTTCAATTAATGTCTCAATTTTTTATGGCAATGTCAAATGAAGATAAAGTATTTTTAGAAAATAAAGTTAATGTAAATTTATTTGAAGTTATGAATACTTTTTATGATACAATATTTAATTTAACTTCTCTTCTTTATTTTAATACCACAATATTAAATAGTGTTATTGTTAAAACAATTGGTTTATCAGATCCAAATTCTTTTCTAAAGAAAATTAGTGAAAAATTTAGAAATATAATTTCAGAACTTGAATCAAAAGAAAATAATTTAAGTAAAATTCAAAAAGTAAAAATTTTATCTTCTTTAATTAAAGTTATAGAATTTAGTTCAAAGAAAATATTCCTTGATTTAAAAGATAAATCAATAATATTAAATTTAAGTTATCAAATATCAAAAATGATTACAATATTAATTGAAAATCAATCTAATTTATCTATTTATATGGCTCCAATTAATGATTGTATTTTAATAATAAATCAAAAATATAATTTTAAATTTTTATCTCAAAGAATAAATCCAATATTAAGGAATTTATTAGTTAAAAATTCACAAGATTTTCTTTGTCAAAATTTATCTCAAGTAGTAAATCCTCAATTAACAATAATTGATGAAATTAATTATAAAGATATATTATTTCCAATTGATTTTACAAAAAATTTAAGAGTTGAAATAATTGAAAGACAAAATCCTTATTATGGAGAATTAATAGATTCAGAAACAAAATTATTACTTATAAATTTACCTATTTTTGATTATTTTGTTGCTACAGGAAAAAAAATTAAATCTAAAGGTTTATATGATTTAAAAGAAAATGATGTTGAAACTTTAGAAATTTATATGAATTTATCTTATGAATTATATGAAATTGTTAAAAATATTAGAAAAAGATGTGTTGAACAAAATGATGATCTTAATACTTTAATTAAATATATTTGTATATTAAATAATTTGAATGCAATAACAAGAGGAAAAAATTTTTCTTGTTTTGTAATTTTTTATTTTATAAAATATGGTGGAATAAAAGTATGTTTAGAAATGTGTAAAGATATAATAAATATAAGCAAAAGATTAAATGAAAAAAGTGATAAAGCTCCTTTAGTAATTTTACTTTTAATAAAAAATTTATGGAATATTATTTCTTCTTTAATTCTTTCTATTATTGAATATGAATTTGAAAAACAAGAAGGTTTTTATTTAATTTTATTAAGAGAAGGAGATTTTATTAGTAATTTTGATTTACAATGTGAATTAAGTGTTTATGTTAAATTTATTATTTTATCTGATATAATTGATGTTTTCTTTTCTGATTCTAATAATAAAAATGTGTATAAAGAATTAGAAAAATTCTGTTATTCTTTTTATCAAAATATTTTTAATATTATTGATAAAAGTTTAAATAGTTATAAAAGTTTAATTGAAGGAAATTCAAATAAAAGTTATGATGATATTAGAATTAAAGATTTGGAATTAAGTGGATTTAAAAATTGGGCAATTATTCAATGTTTACAAGAAGGAATTAACAAGAAAGAAGATATTATTGATTATTTGAGTAAAAAAAATGAAGAAATGGAAGAAAAGGAAAGAAAAAAAAAAGAAAAACTAGAAGAAGAAAAAAAAAAAGAAGAAAAAAAAGAAGAAGAAAAAAAAGAAGAAGAAAAAAAAGAAGAAGAAAAAATGAATATTGATAATACTATTGAAAATGATAACAATAATAATTTAAATATAGAAAATAATAATGAAAATGAAAGAATTAGAGTAATTGAAGAAGGAAATAATAATCAAAATGAAGATAATGATAATAATATAGAGAATGATAATGATGATGATAAAGAAGAAACAAAATTGAATCCAATATTAGCAAAAATATCAGAACTTCCTCTAATTCCAAAAAATCGTGAAATTGAAAAAAAAAATTCTGATGAAATGGAAATTGATGATGAAAAAAAAGAAATAGATACTTCATTACATAAAAACTCAAATATATATTCTCAAGATAATTTTCTTAACAACTTAAAGTTTTTAATTGAAAAAATGGATGAAGATTTACCTTCTGATTTAAGAATATTAAATTTAAGAAAAATGAATATTGAATATAGATTTAAAGAATTATTAAATGAAACTCAAATTCTTCCTTATTTAAATTCTCTTAAAATAAAAGAAGAAAATTTAGAAAATAAAGAAGAAGATTATAAAAAAAAAATGTTTTTAAATTATTTAATTTCTAAAGAAAAAAATAAACATGAAAAATTAAATGATGATAAATTAAAAAAAATATCTGATTATATTCAAAATAATGGTTTAATTAATAAATACTTTTCTGATATTGAAAAAATCTCTTCTATTAAATCAAAAGAACAAAATGTAATAATATTAATTCAAAAAATTTTATATGAATCTTATTTAACTTTATATTTTTGTTTTTCATATGTTTTAAATGCTCAATTAAAAGAGAATAAGAAAAAATACTTAGATATATTTTTAAATTTATTAAATGAAGAAAAATCAAAATATATAAATGAAGCAATTTTAATTTTATTTTTAAGTACAATAACTCAATTTTTTAATGATAAAGAAACTGATAATATATTAATAAATGAATATATTTTACAAAAAGGTTTTTTAATCAAATTATTAAAATTAAAATATAGTGATAATAAAGTGTTTCCAAATATCTTCCAAAATAAATTTAAATATTTAGTTACATTAGATGAATGTTTTAAACTTTTCATTTATAAAATATTTTTCAATGAAAAATCACATTCAAATTTATTAGAAGGAGTAATAAAATATATTATAGCAAATATAAATGAAAAAAACAATGAATTAGATTTAAATGATTTTATTGATTTATGTTCAGATTTTATTAATATAGATTATCAAATATTTGAAAATATAATAAAGAAAATATTTATAATAGTAGAAAAAGAAGATGAAGATGAAAAAAAAAATTTTCTTTTAAGATTAAAACCAGAATATTTAAAATCTGTAAATTCAATTGGAGATGAATTAAGACATAAAGATAATGAAGATGGTATAATAAAAGATTTGAATAATATGAAAAATAATAATTTGGAAGATTTACATTCTCCAAATCAAAATCCAACAACTGCAAATAATATTATTAATACTAATAAAAGTGGAAATTTATCTTCAAAAAAGAAAACAGAAGATCAAATGTCAAAAATAAATCAAATTTTTTCTGAATCAAATGTTTATATAATAAATACTTTAATTAAACATATTTGGAAAATAAATTCAGAATTAGAAAAAGAAATTGATTCAAAAACAAAAAATCCAAGTTTTAGAAAGTATTTAATTGATATTGATACAACTTTAATATCATTAATGTCATTAATTCATTCATTTCCTTCTTTAATATCTATATTATTGAAATATCATAATAATAAAAAAGTATCATTCATAAGTTATTTAATTCATAATATTTTTTATACTTTGAATTATTATCATAATTCAATTATGGTTCCTTCACATATAAATTCAAATAATGAACTATTAGAAAGTTTAAGTAGAGAAAAAGATGAATGTACAAAAAAATATTCTTCAATACCAAATTCACATCAAAGTGTTTATGAAGCTTTTAGGAATAGTAATATTATATCTTTTTTATCTCAATCTTTGTGTTATAAAAGAAGAAATATGAATGAAGATGAAATATTTTTAGTAAATAAATGCCGTAAAAAAATATTAAATGAAATAAACACAATAATGACAGAAATAACTAAAAAAAATATAAATGAATTCAATCAAATACCATTAAATCCAAATGCTCCATTAAATAAAAATATAATATTATATAAAAATTGTATATTCATATTATATTCATTAACAGAATTTTATGAAGAAAGCGATATTTATTCTCAATTTAATCCTTTTGAAATAGCAAAATTAGTATTTTCAAAAGAATTTGACATTATAAAAAATATATGTTTAATTATGAAAAAAATGAATGTAAATACAAATAATTCTCCTTATCACAGAATAGGAGCAATGTACTTAAGTGAAGTATTTAAATTTATAAGAATAAATTCACATTTTAAGAAATCAGCAACAATAATAAATAATTCAAATAATGCATCAAATAATTCAATAGAAGAAGATAATTATACTATAGAATTAATAAATGAAAATGAAGAAGATGAAGAAATGGAAGAGAATGAAAATGAAGAAATAGAAGAAAATGAAAATGAAGAATTAGAAGAAAATGAAGAAGATAATGAAATGTATTATTCAGAAACAAGTAGTGAAGAAATGGAAGATGATTATATTGATGAATTAGATAATAATAATAATATTAGTGATTCATCAGGAGAAAATTCTTCAAATTCAGATAATAATCAAATTATTAATGTTTTACAAGATGAAAATGATGATCATGATAATATTGAAGGAAATGAAGAAGAAGAAGAATTTGAAGATGAAGAGTTATATGATGAAGAAGAAGATAATGATAATTTACCTCCTGAACAAGAAGAAAATGAAGATGAAGATAATTTTAATGATAATAATGAAATTGCTATTCATTTTGAAGGTGATTATAATATTAATAATTATAATGGAAATAATTCTGAAAGTATTGTTTCTAATAATAATAATAATGAACAAAATGAAGAAATTAGAAGATTTGGTAATTATATTATAGGAAATAATGATATTGTTGTTTTATCTAATATTGAGCATGAACATAATCATATGTTTTTTAATGGAGGAAATTATAATAATAATTTAAGAGAAGATGAAGTTTTATTTTATAATCCATTTTTTGAAAAATCAGAAAATTCAAATAATATTAAAAATGATATTAATATTTATTTTGAAGAATCTTTAACTTTTCCATTTTTAATTTCTAGAATTCCTAATAATAATGGATTATTTGAATTTTATCATACTAATACTATTATTAGTGTTTATAATAAAATTAATAAAAGTTATGTTGAAAAGTTAACTAATGTTTTTTTATATAAATATTTATTTCCAAGTACTTTAAATAAAAATAAAAGAAATTTAAATTTTGTTCTTACTGGTTATCAAGAAAAAATTATTAATCATTTTAATAAAGAAATATATAATAAATGTGCTGATAATTCTAATTCTTTTTTTAATTCTATAGGTCAAGAAGAAAGATTAATTGAAAAAAATATGGTTAATTTAGTCAAGAATAAATTAACTAATGGAGATTTTATTGTTTTTGAAAAAGAAGAGAAAAAAAATAAAAAGGAGACTCCAAAAAAAAATGATGATGAAAAAAATAACAATGAAGAAAAAGATAAAAATAAAGATAAAGAGAAAGAAAAAGATTATATTGAAGAAGAAACTTTAATGCAAATTCCAGAAGATTTAAGATTAGACTTTTTAAATTTTAGACCAATAGATGAGAGAGACAATTCAGAAAGACAAAATAATGAAAATCAAAATAACATTAATAATGATAACAACAACAATTTGAATAATAATAATAATTTACCAGTTATAAATGAAGATAATAATAACAATAAAAATAATGAAGAAAAAGAAAATAATAATAATTTATCCAATAATGATAAATCAGAAAATAATAATTTACCTGATATTTCAAATAATGAAAATATAAATAATAAAAATAATAATAATAATCCAGTTAATAATCGTGAAAATAATTTCCCAGATAATATTTTAAATAATAACTCAAATAATAACGAGAATTCTAATCAAATTAATAATGATAATAATAATAATAATAACGATAATAATAATAATAATAATAATAATAATGATAATAACATTAATAATAATAATAATAATAACGATAATAATAATAATAATAATAACAATAATAATAATATTAATAATAATAACAATAACAATAATAATAATATTAATAATAATAATTTATATTATGAATATCAACAAAATGAGAATAATGAAATATTTGATAGTCAATTTCTAGATGAATGTCCACCAGAATTAAGAAAGATATATTAATAAATTTAGAGCCTAGTTTATTACCTCTTTTATCTCCTGGTTTAAGAGAAGAATATAATAGAGCTTTAGGAAGACAAGATAGATATTATTTATTTCCAAGACAATTTGAAGGAAGAATATCTTCAAATAACCATAGAAATATTAAAAAAAAAAGTATTAAATTACAAAAATATTCTTTTAAAATAGAAGATATTTTATCTCAGTTAAGACATAATAAAGAACATTCAACTTATATATTAAATTTATTTGATGATGATTTTATTGAAAATATTTTAATTTTTAATATTAAATTTGTTTGTGATTCTCAACCAAGATATAGATTAATAAATAATCAATATTGGTTATTACTTAATCAATTAATTCAAAATGTTCATTTAAGACATAAAATATTAGATTTATTATTTATTTTATGGATTTGTGATTCAATGAAAATTGAAGAATTAAGTAATAAAAAAGAAATATTTAGTAAAAATTCTTTGATTCGAAATTTAAATGAAATTTTTATTAAAATGAAACTCCCAGAAGATTATTTCTTTGATGATTATGATCAATTTATTCAAAACTTTTGTGTTAATTATCAAAAAGAAATGAAAAAATTATTTTTACAAACAACTTATAATGAAAAAGGAGAATATGTTTCTTTACAAAATAAAAAAGTATATTCAATTACAAAAAATGCTTCTTCAATAAGAGATATATTAAATATTACTTTTGAAGATGGAGAAAATGTTTTTAGTAATTTATTATGTTTAATGTTACTAAATAGTAAAAGTGATATAAAAAAGATATTTGCAATAAAAATATTTACAACAATAACTCAAAATTTCTTTAATAAAGATTTTAAAGAAGATAAAAAAGAAAATAATTTGATGAAAAATTATGATAATACATTACATATATCAACAAAAACAATAGAGAAAGTAATAGATTTATATTATAATTTTGGAACCGAACTTCAATTAAATAAAGGTTATAGATCAAATAATCCAACAGGACTTTTATGTGAAATGATTCAAGATCATTCTTTTTATAAATTATTATTATCTGTTCTTTTAAATCATATTGAAACTTTAAATGAATTAGTTGGAAAAGAAATGGATAATTTTTTCACACATCAAAAAATTGATATTAATTTATATGGAACTCCTTTACCTGAAATAATATTATTTAAATTTGTAAAATTAGTTAATTCTCTTAATGATACAATTAATAAAAAATATAATGATAAACAATTAAAAAAAAAAGGAAGTGAATTAAAAGAACAAATGAATAAAATATCATCAATAAGAAAAGAATTACAAAATCAATTAAAAAGTTTTATTAAAAAAATAAATGAATTATTATTTAAATGCTGGGAAAAATTAGATCAATTATTATTTGAAATAAGTAAAATATTAAAAGAATCTCAAAAAACAATTGTGCCAAAATTAAATAGATTAATTCCATATTTAGAAGCTTTTATAACTTTATCTCATTTACAATTATTATCAGATGGAAATGACATAAATAAAAATTCAAATATATTTGTAGTAGAAAAAGAATATAAATCATCTCCTCATAAAACTCCTCAAAAAAATAATTTAATTCAAATGTCTCCAAATTCAAATAATCCTTTTTATTCATTTTCTTTTGTTGAATTTTTTTATAGATTTTGTGAAAAAAATAAAAAAGTAATTAATTTAATATTATGTCGTTATCCAAAAATGTTTCCAAATGAATTGCTTATTAAAATATCAAATTTCTTAGATTTAGAAAATAAGAAAAAATATTTAAAATTTGAGTTAAAAAAATTAACAGCATCAAGAGGTCATTTAAATATAAATATTCGTAGGCATACATTATTTAGAGATTCATATGCTCAATTAAGATATAAAAGTCCAGAAGAAATAAGAGGAAAAATAATAATACATTTTAATGGAGAAGAAGCAATTGATGCAGGAGGAGTAAAAAGAGAATGGTTTACTTTATTATCAAAAGAAATGTTTAATCCAGGATATATGTTATTTACTTTAGCTAAAAATGATACTACTTTAACTATTAATCCTGATAGTGGAAAATATAATGAAGAACATTTAGCTCAATTTACTTTTATTGGAAGAATAATGGCAAAAGCTATTTATGATGGTTTAATGTTAGATTGTTATTTCACTAGAACTTTTTATAAATTAATAACTGGAACTTCATTAAATTATCATGATATGGAAGATTATGATCCTGAAATTTATAATAATTTAAAATGGTTACTTGAAAATGATTTAACTGGAATTGATACTTATTTAACTTATTCTTATACTCATGATAATTTAGGACAAATGGAAATTATAGATTTAATTGAAAATGGAAGAAATATAGATGTTACTGAGGAAAATAAATTTGATTTTGTTCAAAAATTATGTTCTTCAAGATTATATGATACAATTAAACCACAAATAGAAGCTTTTTTAAAAGGATTTTATGAAATAATTCCTCAAAAATTAATTTCTATATTTAATTATCGAGAATTAGAATTAGTTATCAGTGGTTTACCTACAATTGATATTAAAGATTGGAAATTGAATACAATATATGAAAATTATAATGAAAGTTCTCAAATTATAGTTAATTTTTGGGAAATTATTGAAAGTTTTGATAATGATGAAAGAACTGAATTTTTACAATTTGTAACTGGAAGTTCAAAAGTTCCTATTGAAGGTTTTTCTGCTTTACAAGGAATTGGAGGAGTTAATAAATTTAAAATTAGTAAAAGTTTTGATCGAAATTTTGAAAGATTACCTACTGCTCATACTTGTACTAATCAATTGGATTTACCTGAATATCCTAGTAAAGAAATTTTATATGAAAGATTAACTTTTGCTATAAAAGAAGGAAAAACTGGTTTTGGGTTTATTTAATTAGTTTTATTATTTTTTTTTCCTCTTTTAGTTCATTTTGTTTTTTATAAATTTTTAAATTTTAAATATAATTTATGAAAACAAATATTAATATATATAATTATTTTTTTTTATTTTTTTTATATAATGTTGTTAAGAACTTTTATTCTTTTTTATTTTAGGCTTTTTTTTTCTCTAAATTTTTTAAATTTGCTACTAGAAATTCTAATGTTTCATCACCATGATCAATTTCATGTTCTTCATTCATTTCAAAATTAGCTAACATTAAATTAGCATATTTTTTATAATTTCTAATATGTTTTTCAAAAGATTCTTTTATATATTTAACGTAAATTTCAAAAAATTCTTTAAAAGCATTAGGTTTATTATCTAAAAATTTACTTTCTTTTAAAACTAATCTACTAAATCTTGTATCATCATCCACTTCAATATACAATTTAAAATCTAATAAATTTCTTATATTTTCATTTTCATAAATAAAATACCCTTGAACAATAACTAAATTAATTTTATTTGGATCAATTTCTAAATAATTGTCAATATAAGTATAATTATCATAATCATAATGAGGAATTTTAATTTTTTCTCCATTACTTAATTTTTTTAAACAATCATATAATTTTTCATAATCATAATATAAAGGATTTGTTAATTGAGTATATAATTTTTTTCTTTTTTTAGGATATTCAAATATATCTTCATCATTTAAACTTTTATCTTTATATTCTACTTTAAAAAAATCTTTTTCATCTATTATTAAAATATTAGGAACATTTTTTTTACAATAATTTGCTATTTTTGTTTTTCCAGAAGCTTGTCCTCCACTTAAACCTATAAATCCTATTTTTTTATCTTTAAATATCATTGGATTTAATTTCCCATCTATTATTTCAAAACTTTGCTTTCTTATTTTAATTGGACTTTTATTTATTAAATTTGTATTTATTATAAAATCCATTTTTTATTAAACGATAAATTAATTATTTTATTAAGTTTAATATTTTTTTTCTTTTTTAAAAAAATATTTAAATTTTTTCTCCATGATTTTTTTAATTTTTATTTTATAATGGATTATATATTTCTTAATTTTTCTGATTATTTAAGTAGAATTGGGTTTTTGACTAATTCAAATATACAAGATTTTGGAAAAATATTTTATTCTTTAAATCTTCAAACTGAAAATACTACTTTAACTAATTCATCAGACAAATATTTAGATTCTTCTTTAATTAAAGATAAAGTTTCTTCTTGTATTGTAGAATTTTTAAATTTATTAAATAATGATAGAAAGAAACTTTTAGGCTTAAGTTTATTTTCTAAATTTTGTGAAATAAATACTGAACAAAAAATAGATAATGCAAAATTTTTATTAACTAAATATAAAACTTTAAAATTAATTCCATATTTTTGGAAATGGAGAAAAAATATTTTATCAAACAAAAATAATATTTCAATACTTTTTCAATCACAAACAAATAATATAAATTCAACAAGAATTTCAAATAATAATATTATTAATTCAAGTTTTAATGATTTAACAATAAATAAAAATAATATAAACTCAGTAATAAAAAATCAAAAAAATTTAAGCACAGATTCTTTATCAATTAAAAAGCAAAAACAAAAAGAAAAAACTTTAACTTTATCATCAAAAGAACAAGAAGAATTAAAAGAGTGTACATTTAAGCCAAAAATAAATAATTATAATCCATTTACAAATAATTCTCAAATAACAACTTCAAGTAAATCAAAAGGAATAAATAAACAAATTATAGATAAATTATATTTAGATAATAAAAGACGAAATGATAAAAGAAATTTAGAACTTCAAGCAAAAAATAAAAGAGATGCAAAAGAAAATACTTTTCAACCTTTATTAATTTCAAAAACACCAAAAAATATAAATAATAATTTTGAAGAGAGATTAAAGAGTTTTGACAATCAAAAAAATACAAATTTAGAAAAATTAAGAGAAAATTATGAAAATAACTTTACTAATTTATGTACTTTTTCTCCAAATATAAGTAAAAGCCAAAAAAGTGTTTCAAGAAGTTTTTCTTCTGAAAAATTAATAAATTTACCTATTCATGAAAGATTATATAAAATTGGAGAAGAACAAAAAAGAAAAAAAATGTTAAAAGAAAAAGAATTTAATTTACAAATTAAAAATTCAGCTAATTTCTTATTAAATAGGAATAATGATAATTTAAATAATAAATTTAATTCTGTTGATTATAAAAAAATAGAAGAATTATATAATGATTATAAAAAAATGAAAAATAAATTATCTAAAAAAAGAGCTGATTTAGATATTGAACAAGGAATAACTTTTCAACCTGAAATTTATACTAATAGGAAATATTATGATAAAATTGATGTTGATTTTAATAAAAGAGAACAATATTATTTAGATAAAAAATTAGTTAATTTACAAAATTATCAAAATATTATTGATGAACAAAACAACAGTATTTCTTCTAGGAAAAAATATACTAAAAAAGAAAAAGAAGAAATTGCTAATAATATTATTAATAGATTATATAAAGAAGGAGTTCAAAAATATAAAAATAGAAAAAATTCATTAGATATTTATGAAAGAGAAAATAAAGGATTTACTGAAAAAAATTTTCATTATGATAATTATTTAAGTAATCAACAAGATAATTTTAGTTAAATTGGAATATTAAAGAAATGAAAAATAAATATTCAATAAGATATTTGTTTACATTTAATTTTTTTATTAATTATTTTATAAACTCAATTAATTATAACATAAATGTATAAGTAGAATTTTAATTATTATTTTTATTTTAATTATTCAAGGTTATATTTCTGAATTTCTTTAAAAAATTAAATAAATTATTATTTTTGATAAAAAGAAGATGAATCAATTCAGACTATATCAATGTTTATTTTTCAGTATTTTTCTTTTTTTTTTTAATGAAAATTAATTCCAAAAAATAAATTAATATATAAAATATCCTTTCATTTAAATATTTCAAAAAAAAATAAAAAATCTAAAAAAGTATTTCTAAAAGGAAAAATAAATTAAAAAAAAACATTAAAAAAAAATTAAAATAATAAAAAAATGGAACCCCCAAAATCAATAGTAAACATAAATGAAACAAAGCTTCCATTACCAGCAGCATCAAAGCCTCGTCCAATATCATCAAAGCCTCGTCCATTAACATCAAAGCTTCCTTCTCAAAAGAATCGTCCAATAACATCAAAGCCAAATATTCCAAAAGCAAGGCCTAAAAGTAGTTTAAATCCAAAAATATCAAATAATTTAAACAATCAATCTAATAAAATTCCAATAATAAATTATATTCAAAATGAGCATTTTAATCCTAATAATAATCAAAATGCAAATATGGATTTTAGAACAATAAGACCAACTTCAAATTATCAAAATTCTATTTTTAATAAATATTGGGAAAGCACTGCAATTGAACCTAAAAGTGCAATTATACCTAAAATAATTAATCCTCCTTATTTACAAGATAATTACGCTGGTGAAGTTACTTTTGCTGAAAGAGTTTTAAATGGTGATAGAAATTTATACAAATTTACTCAAATTGATTGGACTAATAAAAATCCAAAAAGTTTTTTAACTCATGTTGGTGGAAGTGATTTTAATTTAAGTAATGCTGATACTAAATTTTCTAGTAGACCTAATTCAAGTTTAACTGCTATGAAAATTAATAGTAATGTTAGTAATATTAATAACTTTTTAAATAGAAATGTTAAAGGGAAAGAAAGACCTTATACTGCAATTGAAAGAAATTTAGAAAAAAAAATGCCAATGACTACTTCAAGTAATATAGAAAATACTGAAAATAATATTAAAGAAAAAAATATTAAAGGTAAAAAATTAAGACCAACAACTGCAAATATATCTTCAAAACTTCAAAATAATTTAAAAGAAAATATTCCAACAGAAATAAAAGAAGAATTTCAAAAAGAAATAAAGAAAGAATATAATTATGATGATTCATTTTTTGATGAAGATGAAAATAATGATATAGTATATGAGAATTCAGATGAATTTCTTCAAAAACAGAAAAACGATAAATATTATCCACATGTAGATTCATTAATGAGACATTATGCATTATTAAATGTAAAAAATTATTCAATAAAAACAGCACAAGCAGATACAGATTTATTAGAAATTTTTGATAGATCACAAAGAACAAATGCAGCTACTTTAGCAAAAGTAGGAGATTATGAATATTATACTAGTTATCAAAGAATTGGTTCTTTTATTGATTATTCTGAACATATGAAATGGGAAGATTTAAAAAATATTGAAACTCATATTAATCAAACTAAAAATAATGAAGTTAGTTTCCAAAGTAAACATAATATTCAACCTCCTAATAGACAAATTGCTTTAGTTAATGTTTGCCCTCATTTTAATGATCCTAATTCTATGTTTCATGGTTTTATGCCTTTTGAAAATGAAGGAATTAATTTAATTAGTGAAATTAATAAAGCTAATAGAAATTATGATCCTATTGATTTCTTACCTAAATATAATAATGATGATATATTTAATGAAGATTTATATAATGAAGATTTTGCTAAGTTAGTTGTTACTTCTATTAATAATTATAATAAATATTTATCTAGTTCTAAAATCACTGTGAATGATATGAAGAAATTTAATAGAGGAAGTTTGAAAAAAAAAATTGTTTCAAAAATTAATTTTTCTTTTGAAGGATTATATAAAACATTACTTAATGATAATTTATCTGAAATAGAAGAATTATATTATGATACTTTAAAAAGAACTATAATGAATTATATTTTAAGATCACCACATGAAAGAAAAAGATTAAATATAGTATATTATCCTAGAAAAGTTTTACCTTCATCATATACAATTGCACAACATGGTAGTTTTAATAGAAATAAATATAGTGAATGGGTTGAAAATTATACAAACGCTTTTAATTATTTAGAAAAAAATTTAAGTTTATGTAACATTGCAATAAGTGGTTTAATTGAATGGACACAATGTTTCAATCATATAAGTTTAATATATTTAAATAATTTAGATTCTTTAAAAGAAAAAGATAGTAATACAATTCAAATAGATGTTTTTTGTAAAATTGAAGAAGCATATATGCAAAAATGTTTAAGATTTTTAAGGGATATTTATTATAGAGGAGCAGTTTTAATATGTAAAAAAAATAAAGCTTTAAAAAGAAGAAAAATATCTAAACAAGGAAGATGGACATTTAAAGGTTATATAAGTAAAAATGATGAAGGATATAATGATTTAAATTATGGAATGAATTATGAAGAAGAAATAGAAGATTTTTGGACTAAAATAGATTTTATTGATTTAGTTGATATTAGATTAATTCCAAGTAATATTGGTTTTTATCATTATATGATTAAAAAGAAAATAGATGTTTTAACCAGTGATTATGATGAAATGACAACAGAAGGAAAAATAAAATTAAATAATAGTGTTACTGCTTATTGTCAAATTTTTTTCAGAAAATTAACTGAAAAAGCTTTAAATGATTTTTGTGACTTTTTTGATAAATATCCTTCTAATGAAAGTATTATTAAAGAAATAGAAAAAGATCCTGAAAAAAATTTAAATTTTGTTTCTGATTTAAGATATACTGAAAAAGATATTAAATTACCTGAACTTTCAACTTTTAAAATAACTCCTTATGTAAATCCAATAATTTCAATTAGAACAAAATATGATAATGTTTATAATATAGTTAGATTAGAATATAATTTTGATCAAGTTAATGAAAAAATTGTTCATGTTATTGATGTTTTATGTTCTTTATTTAATTCTATTTGTACAACTCATTTTTTAGATTTTAAAAAAATTTTACCAAGTCAAAGAGAAAAAATAGTAAAAGAACATTCGAGTAAAATAAATGATTATTTTAATTCAGAACCAAATCAAAATAAAAGTTTTTTAGAAGAATATTATAAAAATGTATGTCCAAATTTAATTATAGAAGAAGTAGAAACAGAGCATTATATGAAAACATATTTATCAATAATATATCATAATGAAAGTTTCTTAAGTGATATAAAAAGTAAAATATATAGAAAAATAAAAGTACAATATTCTGAAATAGATGAATGTTTAAAAGTATTTGATCCTTTGAAAGAAGTAATAACAAATTCCTTTGATGAAACAATAAAAGCTTTTATTGATATATATAATCAAACTCCAGATTATTTAACATATATGAAATATTTAGATAAAATTCAAGTATTTGAAAATTATATTGATACTATTCCAGATAAATTACAATATTCAATGTTTGCAATTGATAATAGACAAACTAAAAAAGATTTAAAAGATAAATTAGAAGGTGATAAAACAACATTAATGAAAAGTTTAGAAGATGAAATTATTGGAGCATATGATAAAAATATAGAAAGATTTTCTCAATTATTAAAAATGATAGAAAAAAAATTAACAACTCCTCAAGAAGTAGTAGAAATGGAAAAAACAAAAATGAAAGTTTCATCAGAATATTCTTCAATAATAAGAGATTTTGAAGATTCATATAAAATATTTTTATTTTTAATAAAATCAGATGATATATTTAGTTTAGATATAATAAATAAAACAACAGAAGGAATAAGAAGATATAATAAATATAAACAAGAAAGTGAAAAAATAGAAAATATGCATCGTGCTCAAAGAGAACAAATCGAAGAAAAATTTGCAAAAGAAAAAGAAGAATTAGAACAAGATATAAATAAATATTTAGAAGAAATAAATTTATTAGATAATCAAACACATATTAATGAATATGGAAATGTAGTAGCAACATTAGAATATTTAGAAGATAAAACTCCTAAATTCGAAGAAAGAATAGAAAGAAATATAGAAGATGATGAATTATTACATGATTATAAAAATGAAGGTTTTGAAAATTTCAATTTAGCAAAAAATAAATTGAGTAAATTAGGAGTTTTATGGAGAAATATTCAAAGTTTTTATGAAGAAAGAAAAGTTTTAATTCATAATTTTTCAGAAGAAGTTGATATTGAACAATATTTAGAAACTTTTAAGGAAATTGATGCTATTGTTAGTAATAATAGAAGAGGTTTGAGAAAAGAAGAAGAAATAGTTGGAAAAATGAGTAAAATATTAGAAGATGATATTGAAAATATTAATACTTTTCTTGTTATTATTCATAAAGTTATTTTAAGCCCTAAACCTATGAATGATGATTTAAGAAAAGAAGTTATGGAAGTTTTAGAAAATAAATCTGTTGAACAAAGCTGTAGAGAAATTCTATTTACATATTTTTCAAAGAAGGATTAAATTGTTTTTTTTTATTTTTTATATTTAAATGAATTTTATATTTTTTTACTAATTTTGTATTTTTGTTCTTTTTTTTGAATTTTTATTTTTTCTTTTTTTTATTTGAGATTTCTATATAATAATTACATTTTTATTTTATAATAATATTAAAATTAAAAATCAAACTCTTTTTATAAATGAAATTATTTATATTATATAAAAAAAATTTATTTTATGTATATTATCTTTTTTGTTTTGTATCACAATAAAATAAATATATTATTTAAATTTTGAATGAACATTATTAGTTTATTTATATTTTATTAATTAGAGAAATTATTAATTTTCAAACATTGAATAATAATCCTTTTCTTTACAAAAACAACTGTTGATTTATGTTAATAATTATAAATAATCTTATCTCAAAAATTAATGGTTTTAGTTTTTATAAAACTTCAAAATACCTTTTTGAAATTTATAATTAAAGTTAATATAATAATTTTTATTACTTATTTCAAAGATAAATGAATAAAGAATTAGAAAATAGATTAATTAATCTACAGGATAATTATAAAAAAATCAAAAAAGAAAAAGAAGAACTTCAAAAAAATTATTTAACTTTAAAAAAAGAACTTGAAAAAAAAGAAAAAAGTTATTTTCAAAATCTTCCAGATTTTAATTTTCAATGTAATTTACATTCAAAAATATATAATTCATATTGTAAAACTTGTCAAATGAATATTTGTGATATTTGTTCAAATCATTCATCTCATCAAGTAATTTCTTTTTCAAATTTAGGAATGACAAATAATGAGCTAAAAGAAATGGAAAATATTAATGAAAAATTTTGATGAAAATTTAAGAAAAATGGAAGTAATTAAGAGAAATATTAAATCTTTTTTTGATAAAGCTAAACTTATTAATTCTAATACATCAATTTTCCAAAATGATACAAAAAATAATTTTATAAAATTTTATATTGAATGGCTTGGAGCTGCAAATGAGAAAATAAAAGTAAATCAAATGATTAATGATATAACAAGACAATATTCCTCTAAACAATATGAAAAGAATATTTATTTAACAATGATAGCAGAACAATGTAATTATTTCAATGATATGTATTATTATATGGAAGATATTGTTAAATTTGATAAGGATAAAATATTATCTTCAGATGAAAGAAACCTTTTAAATATTGCAATGAAGAATAAAATAAATAACAATATGAATGCAATTAGAACAGTATCAGCATATTTCAATAGAGAAAAAAAAAAAAAATCTGATTATCTTCCATATATCATTGAGTATAAACAAAAATTAATGATAGAATTGGAGGAAAATTGTTGCAAATTTATTGAAGTAATAGATTTATTATTGCCAAAAGCAAAAGATGATCAAAGTAAAGTTTTTTATTATAAATTGAAAGGTGATTATTATAGAAGAATGGCTGAAGCAGAAGAAGGAAATTTAAAAAAAGTAGCAACTGAAGGAGCAAAGAAATCTTATGATAATGCATTACAATATATAAAAACTCTCAAAATAATAGATCCTATAAGACTTGGTTTATTTTTAAATCTTTCTGTTTATTATTATGAAATTTTAGAAAATCATCAAAAAGCAATTGAAATTAGTAGAAATACTATAAAAGAAAGTGAAAAAGATTTGAAAAATGCTGATGAAGAAGATGATGAAATTAAAGATGCAATCTCAATTATTAATTTAATAAAAGAAAATTTATCTGAGTGGGAATCTGATTTATAATTAATTTATTTTAAAAAAATAAATCTAAAAGAAATTTCTAAATATTAATTAGAATGAACAATAAATATATAAAAATTAAATAACATATTTAGATTTGAAAAATAAGAATTGAATATTTTTATTTTTTTATTAATTATTCATATTGTTAACCATAATGTTAAATATATTAAAAAAAATTTCTTCATTATTACTATTTTTAATTATTAATACTAATTTTAAAAGATAAATCATAAATGATAAATAATATTTGGGAAAAATATTCAAAAGAAGAAACACTTAAAAATGATAATATAAAACTATATAAATGTAAAAATAAAAGAACACAAAAATATGTGATTATAAAAGAAATGAATAAAATTTCTTATAAAACTCAATATTTAAATGAAACTCAGATAATGAAAATTGTAAATTTAGAAAATAAGATTTCAATAATAGAAGAATTTGAAGATGAAGAAAATTTTTATATAATAATGGAATTATGTGTAATTGATTTAGAAAAATATATAAATGAAATAAGAGGAAATGTACTTTCAATTGAAGAAATTAAAATAATTTTACTTCAAATAAATAATGTATTTAAAAAATTGGAAGAGAATAAAATAATTCATTCTAATTTAAAACTTTCAAAAATATTATTATCTTTGGATAAAATAGATAAAATAAAATTTAAATTATCAAACTTTTCATCTTCGAAAAAATTAAATAAAGATAAAATGTATATAAAAAATATAAATAATAAATTAGAAACAATAGCTCCTGA
>JAJJLU010003680.1:0-38996 GCA_023807065.1 Isotricha intestinalis
TTCCAATGAATTAAATATTCTTTTCCAAATATTTCTTTTCTTTTTTTCTAAAATAAAAATTATAAAATCAGAATATAATAAAAAAAGATAACTATTCAACAATATATTTTTGAGACTTTATTTTTTTCTATCATCATGAAATTGATTCTTTTACATTTTATAAATTAAAAATAAAATTGTTATTAAAATTATTAGGATAATACTATAAAAGAATGTTGATGTCTTAAAATTTGTTTTAAAATAATTCATATCTAAATAAAATAAATAGTATAATACTATATTTTAGATAAAAATATAATGAAGACTTTAGAAGAAGGAAATATTTTGAAAACGTATATGGTATTAAACAATTTAAATCTTGAGTTTTTTAAAAAACTTTTTTATCCTTATCTATAAAGAATAAAATAAAACAAAAATCTAATTTAAAATATGAAATATGTTAATACAACAAAAAGAATTATATTTCATTCACAATTTATTTTCAAAATATATAAAAAAAATCTAATAAATAAATTTTAAATTACATAAATTTAAATTAAAAAAGAATAAAAAATAAATAACCAAAAAACAGGAAAAAACGGATTAATAAATTTTCTATTATTTAAAAAAACAATATTAATATTCATAATTTCTTCTTTTCCACATTTATTAATAATAATAGGAAATTTAGTAGCATAATTATAATTAATATCATTTTTACTAATGTAACAATTAACTCCATTTCCAAATTCTTTTCTATTAATATTTTCAATTATATCACAATTTAATATTTTTCCATTAATAAATAATTGAGGTTTATCACTTAAAATAAAATCATCAAAATCAATTTTAAATTTTATACTTTCATTTTTTCTAAAATCAACTAAATAAGTAATATTATGTGGTTCTGGAATCATATCAAATAATTTATTAAATCCTATTTCAAAATTAGTTTTAAAAGGTAATAAAATACATTTTTCAATTTTATTTGAATTTACTTTTGAACAATTAAAAATTACTTTTTCATTAATATCTTTTAATTTATATTTTTCTTCTGATTCAAATATTATTTTCTTATTAAAATCACAATATAATTTATCATCACCTTCTTTACTATTACAATTTAGATTTACATTATTTTTATTTTTTGTATTTTCTAATTTAAATAATCCATTTAAATTAAGTGCAATTTCTTTATTTGTTTGATTTATAAATATTATAAATGTTATATTTGGTGATGAAATACCACATTCATCTTTTAAGAAAAAATCTCTTATTTCTATTATATTTATGTAATTTTCATTTTGATAGTTATTATTTTTTAAAGTAATTTTTGTTTCATTTAATGGATAGGAATTAGATAATATTATTAATAGGGAATTGAGGATAATATTTAGTTTTTTCATTCAATTTATTTTTATTTATATTATTTTTAGAAAATCAGACAAATGCTATTATTATTTTCTCTTTATTTATTTTCATTTATTTTTAATTATTAGGTACCTTAATAAGAATGATAAAAAATTTTATAAAAATAATTAAATTTTAAATTAATAAATTTTTCTAAATTAAACAAATAAAAATAAAAATTCCAGAACCTATTTTTCCAAAAAATAAAAATAAAATAAATTTAAATAAAATTTCAAAAAAAATATTAAAAATTAATCTACCTTTAAACACATATAAAAAAATGGATGTTGAGCTTGGAATTGAAAATTGATTTAGGAACAAACTACTCCTGCGTATGTGTATGGATAAATGGCAAAGTAGATATTTTCCCAAATGATGTGAGTACATACACAACTCAGTAGGTGGTCTCCTTCACAAAATCAGAGCATCTTTTTGGGGAAGCAACGAAGAATCATATCAACAAGAGATTCCAAAATACAGTCTAAGATCCATTTCTTCTCTTAGGGATAGCTTTAAAGACCCGATAGTTCAACTCGATATGAAACTTTGGCTCTTCAAAGTTGAGAAGGACCCAAAGAGTGACTGTCCTTTTATAATGGTAGATTACAAAAACTAGAAGAAGAAGTTCCTCTTCGAGGAGATTTTGGGAATGATCTTTGAGAAATTAAAGAAATGTAACTACTGATACCTAGGATTCCAAGTTAATGATGATGTTGTGTCTATTTCTGCATATTTTAATGATAGTCAAACAACTAAGGATGCTGGATTAATTGGGGAATTGAATATAATGAGAATTATTAATGAAACTATCACAGCTGCATTTGTTTATGGATTGGTGAATAAGAATAAAAATGAGAGTACTAATAAGAATATTCTAATTTTTGAATTGGGAGGAGGACCTTTCGACATATCAGTATTGAGTCTTGATGATAATTTGTTAGAGGAGTGCAAAATAAGAGGAGATACACATCTAGGAGGAGAGGATTTTGATAATATCTTAATAAAACATTGTTTGGAAAATTTTAAGCAACAAATAGGTACAGATATAAGTAATAATCAAAAAGTATTAAGAAAATTGGAAATATCATGTGAAAAATGTATAAAAGATTTATCCTCATCAAACTCAGAAGACATCTATTCCTTATCTGGATCTCATGATTTCTTAACTACAATTTTAAATCCAGATTCGAGGAGATATGTAAAAATATTTTCCAAAAATGTATTCAGCCAATCAACGATGCATTAAAAGATACATCAAAAAAATCAGAAGTAGTTCTTGAAGGAGTTCACCCATATTCCTAAGATAGAAGTTATTTCAAGATTAATGAGTTTAATAAGACATTGAACCCGGACCAGGGAGTAGCATATAGAACTGTTCTCCAGGCTTCACTGAAGAATAACTTGGAAGAGGATGGATTAGATAGGTGGATCCTCATACATTCAACACCTCTAAGCTTGGGTATCAGAATGGAAAGGATGTCCACTATCATAAAGAGTAATTAGATTATTTCTTCTAAGTATTTGAACATCATTTACACAGAGATCACAATCATAATTGTGTTTCTATTAATGTTTTTCAAGGAGAAAGAGAGTTTACAAAAGATAATCATTTTCTATAGGAAAAAGTTTTATATCTAGTATTAGGAAACTTAAGTTTGGGAAAGTTGAATTAGAAATAATTTTTGAATTGATATTAATAATATTTTAAAAGTTACTGCTATAGAAATTAGGAATAATAAAAGAATTAAAGAATTAACTATTAAATGTTATAATGATAGATTAAGTGAAAATGAAATTCAAAGATTAATTAAAGAATGAAATAATGAAAAATGAAGATTAAGAAAGAATCAAGAGAGTTAATGCAAGATTGAAATTAGAAAAATTTTTAATTCAAAAAAAATAAAATTAATTTAATCAAGTGAAAAAAAAATATAAGAAAAAATTAAAGATTTTCGTGAATGGGGTAAAGAATATAATGATGAATATGAGGATTAAAAAAATTGAAGAAATGGAAAATTTTATTAAAGAATTAGAATAATATATCATTTTTTATATTGATTATTTATTAATTATATTAAGTTTTTAAACATTTATTTTAAATTTTTTGTTTTTTTAGGCTTTTTAACCGTTAACATTTTTAATTGTTTTCTTTTATTTTTTAGATAATAATTTAAAAGAGATTTTTGCTTTAAAAAATTATTGTAAAATGAATATTAGGTTAAACAGGATAGATTGAACACCTAAATTTATAAGATAATCACCTAAAAAGATAAAAATATCACATAAAATTATAAAATAAACACCTATAATATATACAATAATCACATATAATATAAAAATCACATCCATTATACAGAATTATCACATATTATGTAAAAAATTTTAAATATCAAATTTTAAGAAACAAATTCCAAAAATTAAAAAATTATATTAAAATTAAAATTAACAAAAATTATTCAAAATACATTTAAATAATAAATAAAGTCATAATATAATAAATTTGATATTTAAAATTTTTTACATAATAGATGATAATTCTGTATAATGGGTGTAATTTTTATGTTATATGTGATTATTGTATATATTATTAGATGATTATTTTATAATTTTATGTGATATTTTTACCATTTTAGGTGATTATCTTATAAATTTAGGTGTTCAATTTATCATGTTTAACCAAAAAATCATTATTTATGTTTCCAATCATTAATTTTCTCCTAATTTTCATTTATAAATCTAAAAATTCTCTTCCTTTCATTATCTCTATCATTATTTTTACCTTTATTACATGAATTAATTCAAAAATGTCAAAACATCTAGAGTTAACATTTTAATTTCTTTATTGAAGTTTTCATCTTCTTTTACTTTTGGAATATACTTCAATTTGATGGTTTTAAAATAATTTTTTTCTTTGATTATTTCTTGATTTTTTCCTTTTAAACCTTTATTCATTTTATCATCTTTTTTTAATTATCTTTTTTTTTTTAGAGGATTTATTGAAACAGGTATATAATTCTTCAATTTTTAGATTATAATATTAAATATTTTTCACTATTTGTGACAAGCATTCTTTTTTTTTTGTTTTAATGAAACCATGAAAATTTTCAAAGTTCATTAATATTCCTAAAATATAAAGTATAATTTTTATATCTAAAAAAATTTATTAACATTGATTCATATGATATATAATCATTTTTAAAAAAAATTTATTGTTTAAACATTAATTAATCGAAGATTTAAATTATTTTATATTTAAATAAAAAAAGAATGTACCAAATTCTATTAAATTAATGGATTAAAAAAATATTCATTTTTAAATTAAATAATTATATAATTCATAAAATAAATTAAAAAAATAAAATAATATATTTTACTTCAAAATTCATTTTCTTTTAAAGAAATTAACAACAGTACATTTGTATAAATTTATAAATCAGGAAATATAAATAATCCAAAACTCATCAATCTTTTTGTTTCAGAAACTACATTCGGAAAAGGAAATATTGAAGGAAATGAATTTGAAATAAGTTTTACTCGTAATGAAGGAGAAAGTAAATTTTCAAATAATATAAAAAGAAAAATTATTGATTTTTTCGAAAGAAAAGAATTCATGAATTATAATTATGATGATTTTTTAAAATGTGAAACTGAAAATTTTTCTTTTGATAAAACTATAAACAAATCACCTGAAAATAAAAGGAATATAAATAAAAATAATGACATTAATAATAATGATAATTATATAAATATATGGAAAATATTATTTTTTTTTTGGAATATATTTTTATTGTATTTATAATTTTTATTTATGAATATGAAAAGCTGAAAATCAAAGTAATTAAATCAATTTCACATTCACAAAATAATTTTAATTGATCTTATAAATATCAATATCATAATGTTAGTGAATTAAAATCAAATAATTTTAAAAATTAAATTATATATAAAACTCAATTACAAATATTATATTTATTTTTCTTTAAAAAAATAATTTTATATTCAATATTAATCTCTTATTTAAATTTTAATTTACATTTTTAATTCTAATTTTTTTGATAAAGAAAAAAGTACAAAAGATTTGTTTATATTAGAATTATAGTTATGAACTAACTTTATGTCACATAAATTACTTTTAAAAAATCTTTATTAATAATATTTATTTCATTTTTATTAATAATAGAAAGAATATTAGATATAATACAACAATTATTGTTTATAAACAACTTTAATATTTCAATCTATTTTATTAGGGTTTTTATATCATTAGAATTAGAATATTTTTCAAAAGAGAATTATCATAATATTTATCTATAAATAGATTAAAATATATTAAAGATTCACTAATATTTCCTATATTTTATTCATTTATTCAATTTAATATAATTTCATATTTTATAATTATTAATTATAGTTTTTTGTAAAGATTAATTGATCAAAATAAATCATTTATATTTTCTTATTTTAAAATTATCAAACAGAATTTTAGTGTACAGTCACCAATTATACTTTAAAAACATACGGATTTAATTTTTAAAAATGATAATGATAATGAGAATAATAATCGAGTTTTAAAAGATAAGAAAAATAAAAAACAAACTCTTCCTACTAATATTATCCTCATCCTCATATACATTAAACATCAATTATTTTTTTATTATTTTTTAATATTTTTAAAATTTTTATTTTTTAAAAAAAATTTTATAATTAATATAAATTATAATGAAAATTGAGTTTAACATAAAATAAAAATTTAATACAATTAAAAAAAAAAATTAAAAATATAAATTTTAAAAAATAAAAAATAAAAAAATAATAAATATTTAATATATGTGGGGATGGGGATACAAATAAAGCTAAAAAAATTTTCTTCAAGAATATAATATATTAAAAAGATATTTATTTATTTTATTTATTATATATAATTATTGTTTTAACTTAAAATATCAAAGAGAAATATTATTATTAATTAAATACTAAAAAATGAAGAAATGAATAATGATACAAAAGAAATTAATAATTTTGATGAAAATATAAATAATAAATTAGCAACTTTGATTTTAGTTAGATTAATCTTATTCATTGATTATAGAAAACTCTTTTTAATAAAATTAAAATGATATTCATTTCTGAGAAATATAAATCTATTCTTATTAAAAGAAACTTAAAACATTTAAACAAAACTTGTGTTAATATTAATGCTATCAAATTGAAGATGGATAATCCCATTCCAAAAAATTAATAATTATGTTTTTATTTTTTTTAAAGATTTTTTTATTTCTATAGATTCATTTATTTTGTTATTAATTTAGTATAATAATCAATTTAATTTTTTTTTTTTTAAAATATTATCCCTTAATTCTGAGAAATTTCCATTATATAATTCTTTATTTTGTCTTTTTCTTTGCAAAAATTTTTTCTTTTTTGTATCAATATTATTCTCTTCTTCTTTCAATGAAAATAATAATGTATGAATTCCTTTACCATTAGGCTCTCTAAATATATTTGGTTCATTTTCAATAATTTTTTTTCCTTCAAAATATTCAGTTTTATTATTTAAATTTATTAATAAATTTTTAAATTCTTTATTATCTGAATAATTCCAAAATGCTATACCTATATTATTGATAAATATTATTTAAATGGTAATATGAATATTTCTTTAAGATCTGATGATACAAAAATTGAAATTAACAACAAAGAAAAAGTTTTAATTTTTTCATATGAAGATTCTTATAATAATGATGATGATAATTTAATAAAAAAGAAAGGGAAAAAAAAATTCTTTAAGTGATAATAATATTATTTCAACTGATGGTTCATGGAAAAAAATATAAAAAGTTTTTTATTTATTTTTTGATATTTAAATTTTTTTTATAAAAAATATATAATTTTTTCCCATATTTATTTATTTTATATAAAAGAATTTATCAAAAATTATCTTTAAAAGAATTAATTTTATCTTCTTCCTTAAATCTTCTTTAATTATATTTGTTGTGTTTTCATAATTATCATATACTTAATAGTAAATAATTAAAAAATTCTACCAAAAAATACTATTGTTTATATATTATCTAATCAGAAATTTATTTTATACCAAAAAAAAAATTAAGTTTAGAAATTCTTTTAAAAAGAATTAATATAATCAATTTATAAATTTTTCTTTAATTATAAAAATCATCAAAATTGAAATTATTAATTATTAATTATACTTCAGAATTAAAAACAATAAAAGATTGCTCTTTTTTTAAAATTTGTTGATTTTTAATTTTACTTAAATCAAAGAAATTTCCTATTTTCTTATTTATTGAATTATATTTATTTACAGGCTTTAAACTATCAATTTTTTTTAACAATTTTAAAATATTTATAATATTTAATCTTTCATTAATATTTTCAAAATACCAAGAATTCTTAGATTTTTCATATTTTGTTTTCCCAAAGAAAATAGGAGGTAAAATAGAAAATAGAAAATTATTATACAATGAAATTTCATTCAACTCTTCTTCTTTAATGATTTTAGAATTTTGATAAAGAGTAACCTTTTTATTAATGTCCATTTCAGGGACAATTTTATTTTTATTTTTCTGATCAAATAAAGAATAACTATTAAATCTTTTTAAAAAACTAGAACCACTTTTATTATTACTAATATGACTAGATTTAAAAATATCATTTTGAAAATTAGCACTATTAGTTTTATCATTATAACTTCCAATTTTATTAATAATCATAAAATCTTTAATAATAGAAAAATAATAAGAATTTCTTCCATTAAAATAATTAATTAATTCTCCTAAAATTGTAATAGCTTTAATGATACCTCCAACAGTAGCAATATAATCTTGAATTTTTAAATATTTTCTACGATAAATTGAAATTTCCCCATTATTTAATATAGATAATGTTAAAAATGCTCCTGGAATACTTCCTGTTTTAATATTTCTTATATCTGTATCTGATCTAATATTTTCATATAAATGAAATGTTTCTTCTTTATTACTTGAAAATGCTAATCCTGTATCTGTTATATAATTTATTTTTCTTATATATACCCATATTCTTTTGTATACTGAATTTGATATTAAGAATCTTTCTGATTTAATTTCTATATTCCCTACTTTATTTTTTAAACTATCCATTTTATAATCTATTAATTTAATATCTAAATATGTTGCTGATAATATTTTATTTATATAATCTTCATCAAAACAAGTATTATTCATTGATTCATTTAAACATTGAACAAAATAAAAATGTATATATGAAAAAGGTTTTGTTCCTCCATAAATACCATAAATTGTTTGATTATAATCTCTTAAATCAGGACAATAATAAGTATTTAAATCAGAAATTTCTTTAAACAATTCTTTATATTCTCCAAAATGTTTATTAATATCACATTTACTAACTTTAATAGTATCAAAATATTGTCTATTTTCTTCTTCAGTATTATTAGTTCCTCCAAACCATAATCTTAAATAAATATTATATAATCTTGAAGTTTCATTTATATATGGAATTGAATATGAATCACTAAATCTAACCATAAATGGTAATTTATGTGAATATGTTATATTTATATATTGATCAGTAAGAGTTGATAAAATTAATGATGAATCTTTTCCACATAATAAACGGTTGGAAAAATATCCTGTAAATCCTAATGATATTATTAATGACATTATTGATAATATTCCTCCAAATATTGTTTTTTTTCCTGTTTCTCCTTTTTTATTAAATGTAAATTTTGCCTCTCTATAAAAATGATCGCATTTTTTGATAAAATTCATTTAATTTATAAAAATTAATTATTTTATCAATTATTAATCTTTTGTTTTAAAAATTTTCAAGATATGTACATTAAAAATGATTCTCTCATTTACTATCTTTTGATTTTAATTTAAATTTCAAATTTTTATATTCTAAATTAACTTTTTAATAAAATTCTTTAATTATGTTTAAATAAATATTTTTATTCATTTTTATAGTTTCTGATAAAGTTATTTCTTATAATACTTAAATTTTTTATTTTATGTAAAAACATTTAATGTTATATATATTACTTAAATTATTTTTTATTTTAAGAATAAAAGATAAAAAAAAATTAAAAAATGTAATATATAAAAAAATGGATATGGAATGTAAATTTTGTAAAAGAGCATTAACTGAATGTAAACTTAGATCAACTTGTGGACATTTTATTTGTAATAAATGTTTAGGAAGAGAAATTCTTTTGAGAAAATTTTCTCCTCTTTCTTCAACAAAAGAAGTGAAAATTTCTTGTTCATGTGAATCAGGAGAATTTGATATTTCATATAAAGATTGCTTAGAAAATTTAAAAGCATCTCAAACTAAATTACAACAAAAAATATTATGTAAAGAACACAATAAAAATGTTATTAATTATTGTCAAGATTGTAAAATTTGGTTATGTGAAGAATGTAAAAGTAATTTTCATAATAATTATTTTCCAAATCATAAATTATTATCAAGTGATAAAATGAATAATTCAAAATGCTTTTATCATAAAGGACAAATAAAAAATATATTTTGTAAAGATTGTAATACTTTAATTTGTAAAGAATGTTCTGAAGATGATAATCATAATTATCATTCAACTTTTACTGTTGAAGAATTTAAAACAATGGTTAAAAATAAAAGTAAATTATTAAACTTTAATAATTATAATAAAATATATAATTTTATTTGTGAAAAAGAACAAACTTTTGTTAATGAATTTATTGAAGATATTGAATCAACAAAAAAATATATTGATCAAGCTTTAGAAAGTTTAAATATTCTAAAACAAAATTATATAAATAAAACAAAGGAACAAATAAATAATTTACAAGAAATTTTTAGTATAATAAAACAAACCTATGAAAATTTTTATAATGAAATGTCATGTGAAAAAATAGATGTAGGTTCATTTGATTTTTTAGATTCAGTAAGAGAAGAATTAAATAATATTAAATATGAATCATATAATAAAAAAGAATTAACAAAAGCATGTGAATATTTAAATAAAATATATAAAGATCAATTTTACAAATTGCAATTTTCATTTAAACCAATGGAATATATAAATAATCAAACAATATTATCAAGAGCACCATTAACATATATAATTGAATTAGCAAATTATAAAGAAAGAGCATTTATTTGTGGATTAAATAATGGATATATAGAAATGTATTCAAAAGAAAATAAAGAATATAAAAGAATTTCTGAAGTTCAAGCACATAATGGTTCAATTACAGTTTTATCAGAATTATCTAATCAAGAGGAACCTGGTTTTTTAAGTGGATCAAATGATAAAAGTATTAAAATTTGGAGTTACGATGAAGAATCTAATAATTATACTAATAAAAAAACTACTTCAAGAACTAATGATGATGATAATAATAATTTAATTAAATTAAAATGTTTATATACTTTAGATAATTTACATAAAGGAAGTATTATTTCTTTATGTGAAATGGAAAATGGAAAAATTGCTTCAAGTGGTTCTGATAATAAAATATTAATTTGGAAAGTTAAAGATAAATCTGAAGAATTTATTAATATTAGAGAAAGAGTTAAATATGAAAGAAGTTTAATTTCAATTAATGAAAATACATTGATTAGTGGAAGTAGTGATGGAAATGTTAAATTATGGGATGTTTCAATTGGAGAATTAAAAAAAATTTTTACCGGTCATTCTAAATCTGTAACTTGTTTAAGTAAAATATCTGATGATAAAATAATTTCGGGTGCTTCTGATTCATTAATTATTGTTTGGGATTTAAATAAGAAGAAAAATAATAAAATTTTAAAAGGTCATCAAAAAGGAATTATTCAAATTTGGTATTCTTCTCAAGGTATTTTAGCTTCTTGTTCTTTTGATAATACTATTAAAATTTGGGATATGGAATCTTTAAGTTGTATAGGAACTATTTTTAATGCTCATAGTAATATGATTTATGGAGTTATTTGTTATAGTAAAGAAATAGTTAGTGTTGGAAATGATAGAAAAATTCAATTATTTAAAAATACTATTAAAGATGATGAAGGTGATAATTATGCTGATTTTGAATAAAATTCTATTTAATAATATTTTTTTTTGTTTTCAAATTTGGTTTAATAAAAAATAAAAAAATTAAAAATAAATAAACAATAAATAATATAATGTCAATAAATGAGCAGTTACAATACCCTTTAACTTTAGAATCTTTTAATAAAGAAAGAGAGCGTTATAGACCAAAAGACTTAATAGATTTTTCAATAGAATATTTCAAAGCTCTCCAAAATGGAACAGCTTTCAAATATAATGATTTATCAGGATTAGATAAATTTATTTTAAATCCTGATGACTCAGAAATAATCAGAAGATTAGGAATCCCAGATGAAGATTTATATAGAGTTAGAAATAGAAGAAAAAAATTAACTGAGCAAGAAATTTTAATTAAATTTAATGAAGACCTTGCATCTTTTAATCAAATTATTGATTCTAGTTCTGATAATCAATTAAGTGAACAAGAAATGCTTAATTATCTTCAATTTAAAAAAAATACTTTTCAAGAAATTGAATTTTTTAGATTTATTAATAATTTGGAAAATATTTCTTTAGAAAATGATAGAAGAATATATTTCACTAAATTTTTTCCTTTAAATCAAGATCAAAAAAATGCAATTATTAATTTACTTTCTTGTGATATTAAAATAATAAAAAATATAAAAATTAATGATTGGAAAGATTATTTAATTAGCATGGATAAATCATGTAAACATACTTATGCATCATATGATAAAATTGGTTTTAAATTAGAAGAAATGTGTAAAAAAATTGATAATAAAGAAGATTTTGATTTTGTTGAAGGAGAAGAACTTTATAATTCTTATCATAATTTATTTGAAAGTCTTCTTGATTTAAATGAAAGTGAAATTTATAAAATTTTTATTTCTAAATATCAATTTGAAAGAATTATTTTATTTTGTATGGTAAAAATTAAACATTCAAAAAATGAAGGTTTAAATGAATTATTTAGAAAAGTAAAAAGAATATTTAATAATAGTTTTGCTTATTTAACAGTTTTAGATTATTATGATTTTATTTTAAATTGTTTTATTCCTTTATTAAAAAATAGTGATAAAACTTCTCAAGAACATAGAGAAATGGAATCTTTTATTAATCATTTAATTCCTCAAATTCCATATATTTATAATACTAATTTTGAAGAAGAAAAAAGTTTATATTATAATATTGAATGTGTAAAATATTTTTTAAATAAAGAAAGTAGAATTCATACTTTACCTTTTAAAAAAATATTAATTGATTTAATTCATATTTTTGCAAAAAAAGTTTCTTATTTAAAAGAAAGATTAAATATAAAAAATCCTTTAGAATTTAAATCACTTTTTAAAGACAAATTAGAATTATTGACATTACAATTAAATGAATTTTATCCTCATTTAATATCTTTTACAAATCAATTAATTTCAATAGCAATAAAATATAATATTAAAGAAAATTCAGAAATAAGAAATTCAATGATTTCTGAATTTAAATCTTATGAACATATAGATCAAATTTTAATTACAAATTCAATGAATATGTTTAAATTATTTGAAACTGAAAGTAATAAAGAAAAAGGAATTAATGATGTTATTGAATTATTAATTAAATCTCTTTCTATTTTAGAAATGAATGATGCTATTAAAAATAGTACAAGAAATGAAGATGAAATTATTCAATCTTTTGTTAAAAATTATTATAATAAATTAATTAATACTCCTAGATATGATTTTAATAATTTAAAATATATCAAATTTCTACATCAAAATCAAATTGTTTCTTTGGTTATTAAAAATAATAAAAATTTAGAAAATTCTAGTTTATCTTTTTATAAAGATAATATTCAACCTTTTTTAAATTATAATAATATGATTGATGAACTTTTTAATTTCAATAATTTATTTTTTAAATTGGTTTTTGATAAAAATATGAAAGATATTATTAAAAAAGATTCAAATATTATGATAAATAAATTCAAAAATAATTTTAAAAATGAAAATCAATTTATTGAATCATTACCTACAAATTTAGATAATTTAGAATTTATTGAAAAATTTAAAGAATTTAATGATTTCCAACAAAAATTAATTTTAACATATTTAAATGTTATGGATAATATTAATTGTGAAAATAAATATTTAGATATAATAAAAAATCTTTCAATAATATATTTAAAACCAAAAATAGATTTTATTTCAAATAAAATTTTACAAGAAAAAGAAATAAAGACAAATATCATTTTTTTAGAATGTATATATGATGATTTAAGACATGTTAATTATCCAATTTATATATATATAAAATATGATAAGGATATAAATTTCTTTATTTCATTTACAAAAGAAGAAAAAGAAATAATTGAAAAAATTGAAAAAGCACAAAGATTAAATGTGAATTATTCAGTTCCAAAATGCTTATCATATCAAGAACTTTTAGAAAGTGAAGATTTTAAAGAAATAATAATTGATTTAACAAATAATCATAAATTAATAAATGAATATATTAAAGAATATAATGCAGAAAACCCAGAAGCAATGATAAATGACTTTTCATTATTTAATGGAAATGAGAGAAAAGTTATTATTAAAATTTTAGAAAAAAAAGAAGGAAAAGATGTTTCAATATTAAAAGATTATGATAATAAGAATCAAGATGAAAATAAATTTATTTTAAAAAAAATCGTTACTGCTGAAACAGATAATAATTTAATGTATATAAATGATGAATTAGGTAATGATATTAAAATTTATTATAGAAAAGAATTACTTCAAACTGAAAAAAATCTTTCTGAATTAAAAATGAACTTTATTTCAAGTGTTTTAGATTATCCATATGATCCAAGTAATAATTATATAATTAAAAATTTTCTTAATTTTAATAAATATGAAAAAATTACTATTGTAGAAGATATTTTAGTAAGAATGAAAATTACTAATTATAAAACTTTATTTTATGGAATAATTGCTTCTAATATTATTGAAGAAATTATAAATGATTATGTTGATATTGCTAAAAGACATAATGATAATGAAATATTTATGAATAAAATAAAAGAAGAATTTTTATTTTTAATTCATTTCTTTGATAATTCTGTTTTTAAATTTATTTTAGAAATTGATTCAGTTGAAAATCAAACAATATATAAATTTACTAATAATTTCACTGATAAAGAAAGAAAATTGATTTGTATTTTTTTAGAATTATATGGTTTAATTATGAAAAATAATAGATATAATGATTATAAAGAAGAATTAAGTAATTATTTAGAAGATTTAACATATAATCAAAGATTAGAAGATATAAATAATAAATTAGATAAAATTTTAAAAAATGAAGTAATTAAATATATGTTTATTCTAACAGCAGAAGAAATTAAAGAAACAGTTTTAGAAATAGATTATATAATAGAAGAAATAATAACAAATAATAAAGAAGAAAAATTAAGTTCTTTAGTGAAAAACTTATTTGAAAGACTTATATATCCAGAAAGAGAAATTTTAATAAAATGTTTAAAATGTATTAAAGAACAAAATAATAATGGAAATATAGAAAATTATATTAAAGAATTAGAAGAAATGAAAAATAATAGAGAAAAAGAATCTGTTTTTAGTAATATTTGTGATTCATTTGAAGCTATTAAAAGAGTTCTTTATGAAACAAAAGATAAAAATGATATCTTAGGTAATTTTCAAAAATTAAAAAATACTTTAAATTTAATTTGTTTTGATTTATTTAAATTTGTTGATGATTGTAAAAAAGGAAATATTAATTTTAGAAAAATAAAAGCTGTTTCTCCTATTAAAGTAGAAATAATTAAAATTCTTTTAGAAATTGAAAATATGTTTAATTCAAATGAAAATTTGAAAAATGCAATAAATTTATTAAGAGATTTAAAATTGAATTAAAAACTTAATTATTTAATATTATAATTTTTTTGTTGATTATATAAAAATTGTTAGAAAATATTATTTAAATGTTCATTTTTTATTTGTTCAATATTATGTAAATTTAATCTATTTTCCTTTTTTTATTGAAATTGAATTTATGTCATTTAAATCATCTTCATTGTTATCACTTTCTTCATCATCTTCATTATATACATTTTTCAAATAATTTAATATTTTGTTTTATTATATTGTTCTTCTTTCATATTTTTTTGTCAAAATTACAATAAATTTAAATATTTTTTTTTGTTTCCAAGGTTTTATATGGATCAATATTTAATATTTGAGAGATTAAATTCTAAATATCAGTACAAAATTTTTGAGGAAGAGGAACATTATTTATTTTAATAATGCTTAAAGTTAACATAGGAAGTGAATTAGCATTAAAAGGTATTTTTAAAGCAATCATTTCATATAATAAAACACTAATCAGCAAATATCTCTTTTAAACGAATAAGGTTAATTATTTATTTTTATGAACTTAAATAATATAGAGTTCCTATCATTGTTTTTACCTTTTACCAAGTATTATTAAATTTTTTAAGATTCAAAACTATCCTAATTTTACTAAATTATTTTTAAAAATTATATTTTGAGCTCTTAAATCTCTATGAATTATATATTTTGCATTTATATATTTTATTGCTAAACAAATTTGAGTGAAATAATCTACAAATTGAACTTTTCTTTTTAAATATTTTTTTTTTGGTTTTTTTATTTTTAATGAAAATACTCCTCCATCTGCATTTTAAGCTACTATATTTAATGTTTTTAATGGCTTATTAACTATGAAAACTTCTTTAAATTTTATTGTATGTGGATGTTCTAATTTTTCTTAAAATTTTGCCTCTTTTAATATTTCTTGTTTATCTTTTTCATTCATATTTTGAAAATTGATTTGTTTTATTACACATTAAGTATTATCTATTCTATTTGTACATAAAAATGCTTTTCCATATGAACCTTCTCCCAGTGATTTTATTATTTTATATGAAGACTTACTCATAAATGTAAATTTAAATTTTTTATTTTTTTAATATAAAAAATTAAGTTTTTTAAACGTTTTAATATTATTTAATTTAAATTATGGATCAAAGAAAATGCGTAGTTGTTGAACAGAGAGATGTAAAGTCAAAAAAAAAAACAGTTAATAAAAATAAAGGTACAAGTACTAAAAATCCAAATAAAAAATCAATTTCAAAAAAAAATGAAGAATCTCAAGAAAAAAAAATTCAAATGAAAGAAGAAATAATAAATCCAGAAATTCAAACTGAAAAAAATGAAGAAATTTATGATGAAAAAAATGAAAATATTGAATATGAAAATAATGAAAATAATAATGAAAATAATAATGAAAATATAGTAAATGAAAATAATAATGAAAATATAGAAAATGAAATTGTTGAAAAAAATTTATATAATGAAGAAAATGAAATGATTATTGAAAAAGAAAAAATAGAATTAGTAGATGAAAATGAAGGTCCTCAATTTAGTGAAGGATTATTTTTAACAAAATTATTAAAAAATAAAATAAATAATATTGATGAAATGACAAAAGATCAAGAACAATTTAAATCAGACTTAAATTATTTATTAGAGAAATTAAATGAAATTTTAACTCAAAATGCAGAAATATTATATAAAAAAGAAGGAGAAGAAACTTTAGCACAAATTGAGCAATTAAATTATGTAGTAAATTTAAGAAGAAAAGATATTCAAACTTCAAAAAATCAAAATAAAATATTTAAAGAACAATATGAATTATTAAATAATAAATTTAAAGCTACAAATTCTGAAAAAATAGATGAAATAGGAATTAAACTTGAAGAAATGAAATTAGAAAATCATAAATTAACAAAAGAAATAAGAGAAGTGAAAAATAAACAAAATGTTAAAGCTAAAGTTTTAGAAAATTATTCTGCTAATATAAAATTTCCAAGAGAAATAAACTCTTACACTGAAGAAGTAAAAACTTTAAGTAATAAGAAGCATGATTATTATATGAAATTGAATACTAATAAAAAATCATTAATTAATGTTTTAGGAGAATTTGAAAGAGCTGAAAAATTATATAAAGAAATTCATGATAATAAAAATTTATCAAGTACAAAAATTGAAGAAGAATTAAATAAAATAAAAGAAGATTTAAATGGTAGTGAAGAAGATATTTTTACAAGAGCAGAAAATGGTTCTGCAAATATTATAAAACAAAATGAAAGATTTTTACAAAATAAAGAAATGTTAAGAACTCCTAAGTTATTAAAACCTATTGAGCCAAAAAATATAAAAAGTGGATTAGCAAATTTAAATAATAAAATTAATCCACAAACAGGTAGAAATAAAATTGATAGAATATCTATTGCTGCAAGAAGTAAAAGTAGGGAAGGTAATAGAATAATAATAAATAGTAATAATAATAATAATAATATTAATAATAATAATAATGGTAATAATAATAATAATAATAATAATGAAATTGAAGATGAAAAAGAAAATAATGTTACTTATGAAAGTATTTCAGATTATGAATACAAAAATATGTTAAATAAAAAAGAAAAATATTTTGATGTGAATAATAAATTAGAAAGATCTATTAAAGAAGTGAAAAAAATGTATGAAAGAAAAGTAAAAGATTCTTCAATAAATTTAGATGAAAATATGAAAAAATTAAATTTACTTTTACAAGAAAATGATTTGTTGCAAAAAGAAATAGATGATTTAAAAAAAATTCAACAATTAAATGAAGATGAAGAAAAAATGAATAAATATGAAGAAGAAGAAGAAGAAAAACATGTAAATAAAGAAAATAATAAAAATGATATTAATCATATTCAATCTAATATAAGTGATACAAGAAATGATATATTAAATGATTTAAACGTTTTAAATGGAGAAATTGATAATCATAATAAAATTATAGAAGAAAATAATAAAGATAAAATAAATATGAAATTTGAAGATATTTCAAATATTGAAGAAAATAACGAAGAAAATATTGAAAATAATAGAAATAAAGTTATTGAAGATATTAAAAAAAAATATGGAGTTAAAATTCATAAAGATGATGATTTAAAAACAAAAGAAGATGATTATGAAGAAAAAGAAGAAAAAGAATTAAATGCTGAAAGAGAATTTTTAAATAATAATAATGATGTTGAAAATAATGATATAACTAATAAATTAAATAAAGAAAGAAAATATGAAATTATTGATAGTAATTATTTAAAAGATAATAATATTGATAAAAAAGATGTTATTGTTGTTAATAGTCCAATGGTTATTGAAGATAATATTTTTAATAAAAATGAAAATGAGGAATTACCTTCTGAAAAAGAAAAAATTGAAATTCCTAAAAATGAAGATAATAATTTAAGCAATGAAAATATTGAAGATAATAAATTAAATGATAGTTTAGATAATAAAAATGATGATAATAAACCTAATGATAGTTTAGAAGAGGAAAATAAAAATGCAGAAGAAAATGAAAATGAATTAAAGGATAGTTTAGAAAAAAATGAAGAAGAAAAAGAAAAAGAGAAAAATGAAGAAAAAGAAGAAGAGAAAAATGAAGAAAAAGAAGAAAAAGAAGAAGAGAAAAATCAAGAAAAAGAAGAAAAAGAAGAAGAAGAAGAAAAAAATGAAGAAAAAAATGAAGAAAAAGAAGAAAAAGAAGAAGAAAAAAATGAAGAAAAAAATGAAGAAAAAAAAGAAAAAGAAGAAGAAAAAAATGAAGAAAAAGAAGAAAAAGAAGAAGAGAAAAATGAAGAAAAAAATGAAGAGAAAAATGAAGAAAAAAAAGAAGAGAAAAATGAAGAAAAAGAAGAAGAAAAAAATGAAGAAAAAGAAGAAGAAAAAAATGAAGAAAAAGATGAAGAAAAAGATGGAGAAAAAAATGAAGAAGAAGAAAAAAAAGAAAAAAAAGATAAAGAAGACAATAAAAGTGAAAAAAATGAAGAAAAGCAAAATGAAGAAAAAGATAATAATGAAAAAAATGAAACAGAAAATAAGAATGAAGTAGAAAAAAAAGAAGAAGATGCAGAAAACACTAATCAACAAGAAAATAAAGAAGAAGAAAAGAAAGAAAATGAAAACGAAGAAAATAAAGAAAATAAAGAAAAAGAAGATGAAGAAAAAAAAGTTGAACAAGTAAATGTAGAAGAAGGAAATATTGAAGGAGGGAAAGAAGGAGAAGAAGGAGAAGAAGCAGGAAATGGAGAAGAAGAAGGAGAAGAAGGTAATGGAAAAGAAGGAGAAGAAGGTGAAGAAGGAGAAGAAGGAGGTGAAGCATTTAATGGAGAAGTAAGACAAGATGAAGAAAATGGAGAAGAAGGAGAAGAAGAAGGTGATGTAGGTAATGGAGAAGAAGGAGATGAAGGAGATGGTGAAGAAGGTGAAAAAGGAGGTAATGAAGATAATGGGAAAGAAGGTGAACTGGATGCTCAAATAAATGACGTAAAAAGTGTAGATAATAAAAAAGCAGAAAAAGAAGGAAAAGAAGGTAATGGAGACGTTAATAATAAAGAAGTTAACGGAGAAAATAATGAAAAAAATAAAGAAGAAGAAGAAAAAGTTAAAAAATAAGGAAATATTAATAAATGTAGATGAAAAAATAATTTTACATTATCTAACAAAGTAATTACATTTTAGTATTTTAGTAATTAAAATCATCATATATTTATTATATATTCAATTTTTTTAAAAATAAAAGATAAAAAAATTTTTTTAACAACAAATATATTTTATTGAATTCAAAAATTTAATATTTTTTAAAAAATTTTATTTTTTTACATAATTTTTATTATAATAAGGAATTTGATTATTTTTGTTTTTTAATCTTTCTTTTTCATATTCTTTCATTCGATCAATTTTTCCTTTTGGTTGATTTATATTTTTTGAATATTTTTTATTGTAATTTTGTTTTGAGGGTTTATAATTTATTTTTTCAATAATAACATTTTTCTTTTTCTTATTTTGAGGATTTCCTATTACTATATCTCTTCCATTTCTTAATTTAAAATCATTATTTAAATTATGTTGATGAAATTTATTATTATTATTATTTTGATATTGTCTCATATTATTATTAATTATATTTCTTTGAGCATTTATAATTTTATAATTAGGATTTCCTGTATTTGCTCTGTTTAATTTATTTTTATTATTACTCATATTAATATTTGCTTTATTATTACTATTATTACCATTATTATAATAATAATTATTATTATTATTATTATTATTCTTATACATATATCCCCCTCTATGTGGAATTGCACTACTTAGAGGTCTACTTGGTTTTTTATTCATATTATTATTTATATTTACGTTTTTAATATTTGATCTATTTACTCTGTTATTAATTGCATTATTACTTCTATGTATAATATTATTTCCTGTACCTGGTCTTGATTTTGAAGAAATTTCAACTTTCTTTCCATTTATGTTGTTATTGTTGTTTTCTGCAACATTATTAAATTTATATTTATTATTATATGGAGAAATTAAATTTGGAGTTTTTGGATGATTTAAATTATTATTATTTACTATATTACTTATTTTATTATTAACAAGATGACTATTATTATTATTATTATTATTATAATTATAATTATAATTATGTATATTATGAACCATTTCTATATTCTTTATTTTATTATAAGGCGGATTATTATTCATAATTGGTTTATTGTTGTAATTGTTATTATGAAGATAATTAATGTTATAATTATTATTAATATTATTATTATTATTATAATTTATATGATTATTATCATTTGAATTATTATTACCTATTTGTTGATTATAATGATATTCATAATTATATTTATAATTATCATCCCAAGGATTTTTTATGTTATTTCTATTATTATAATTGTAATTATAATTATAATTATTATCATCATTCTTTTTACTATTATTTTGAGAATGTTTATTATTATTATAAACATTATGAGGTTTTTGTTTATTTTCTTCTAAATAATTTTTCACTTCCATTATTTCATCCTTATTATTAAAAAATCCATTTTTCTTTGTTTCATATTCATCATTCATTAACATTTCTTCCTTTTGAATTTTATTATATCTTTTAATAGGTAAACTTCTATTAATTTCTCTTAAATTTCTAGGCATTTTAATAGTTTTAATTAAATCAGCTTTTTCTTCAAAGAGAATTTTCTTCCCTCCATTTTCCCTAAAATTTTTCATAGCAACACAATCACTCATTAATAAATCTTTAGCACTTAATCTATATTGAGGATTAACAACAAGCATTTCTTTAATAATATTTTTTAATTCATCACTATAAAAATGAATATCTGGATAAACACCTTTTTGAATATTACTACATAAATTTTTCATAGAAGTTCCTCTAAAAGGAGTTTTTAACATACATAATTCATAAATAATACAACCAATACTCCAAATATCACTTTTATTATTATAAGATTTATCCATCCAAACTTCAGGTGAAGCATAATAAGGAGTTCCTGTTTGAGTAAATGCAATTCCCATTTTTGCTATTGTTGATACATTTAAATCTCCTATTTTAATTGTTCCATCTTTCATTAAAAATATATTTGCACTTTTTAAATCTCGATGAATTATTTTATTTTCATGTAAATAATTTATTCCTTCTAATATTTGAATTAAATAATTCCAAATTATTTTTTCATGGAATATTAAACCATTTTTTAAATTATATTTTATTTTACTTGCTAAATCTCCATCATCTGCATATTCCATTATTATATTTAATGTTTGAGAAACTTCGTCAAAAAAAGCTTCTTTATATCCTATTATATTTTTATGATTTAATGATGCTAAAATTCTTATTTCATTTAAAGCGTTTTGTTTTTCTTTTTCTGTTAATTGTATCATTTTTACACTTTTCATTGCATATGTTTCATTGTCTATTTTTCTTTGTACTATTGATACTGAACCAAATGTTCCTTTTCCTAAAATTTTCCCTATTGTAAAATCACTTAGTGGCATTTTTTTTATTAAAAAAATTTTTTTTTATTTTTTTTTTCTTTAATTTTTTTGTTTATAAAAAAAATGAGTGATGAAATAGGTAATGATAATAAAGTTGTTATTGAAAGTTTATCTGATTTTTTAAAAATTCCTTATTCTAAATTGAAATCTACTAAATTATCTAATTTTAATGGAAAATTTTTTGAAGAACTTTATCAAAATGCACTTAAAATAGAAAGCGGAGAAATTAAACAAATTCAAAAGCAAATATCAAAAATAGATACTCCAGAATCATCTGATTTTATAAATGGAGACATCAATAATGATAACATGAAAATGATGCATGATCCTCTATATCATAATAACAATAATAATAATAATAATAAAATCATATTACAAAAAGATTCAAATAATAATAATGATTATGAAACTTTAAAACCAAATCCAAATAGAAATAATGAAATGAATATAAATTATAATAACAATAATAATATTAATAATTATAATAAAATTTATAACAATAATGTGAGGGTAAATAATAATAATATGAATATAAATCGTAATATTAATAATAATAATAATATGAATTTAAATAATAATAATATGGAAATGAAAAGAAATATGAATAATAAAAAAGATATAAATAAAAATAATAATAATATGAATATCAATAATAATAATAGAAATATGACAAATAATCAATCATTAAATTTACAGAAAGTTTCTTTTGAAATAGAATATTCAACTGTTTTTGGAGAAGAAATAGGAATATGTGGAAGTGGAAATTCTTTAGGTAATTGGGATCCAAATAAAGTTTTTAAACTTAAATGGACTAATGGTAATATTTGGAGAGGTTCAATAACATTAAATCAATATAATTTCATTAATTTTGAATTTAAATTTGTTTTATTATCAAATAATAAAATTAAAACTTGGGAAAGTGGAGGAAATAATATTGTTAATTTCAATAATATTTATCAACAAGTATTAAGAAATAGAAAAGGTAAGTTTAGTAAATATAATTATGAATATATTAATGATGAATTGATATTAAAATGTAAATGGACTTAATTTTTTATATTTAATTTAAAAAAAATAAAAAAAAGTTTAAAATTTAAAAAACGAAGAATTAATTTATTTAAATATAAAACTTAAAAAATTTTAAAAAATGGATAAATTAAAAACAAGTGGAGAAAATTTTTATAAAATAATTGGAAGTAATAGAAGTGAATTGAGACAATCGCAATCTAATTTTTATTTTTCTTCAAATAAATCTGAAACTTTTTCAACATTAATTCAAATGTTAAAAAGTGATTTATTAACAATTCAAGATATGATAAATTCAAATATAAATGATATTAAAATGTATAAATTATTATCAAAAAATCCAAATTTAACAAAGAAACTTTCTGAAATTGAAGAATCAAAAAATATTTCATTTTTTATTGATAAAATTACTGAACAAAGTGCAAATATTGAAAAAGTTTCTAAAATATATGGAACACAAAGTTCTAATGAATGTATTCAAAAATTATTTTTAGAATGTTATTTAAATGATTTATTCATGAAAAAAGTTTCTGATTATTTTACTTTAATGAAATTAAAATTATATAATGATGATACATATCAAGAAAGTCTTTCTAAAATTATTTTTATTAGGGAATTTATTGAAAAAATACCAAATAAAAATAATGTTAATAAAAATGTTAATTTTGAAAAAAAGAAAAGTGAAATTGATGATTTTTTAAAAATTAATACTTTAAATGAATTATTAGATTATAATTCAAAAAATAAAAAAATATGTACTCATATTTTTCAATTAGTAGAAAATTATTTTAATGATATAAATAATAATATTATTAAAACAATTAATAAATTTGATATTGAAAATAATTTAAATTTTCTTACTAATTTTAAAGGAACTCAAGTTGAAAAATATTTTAAATTAAAAGAAACTTATAATAAGATTTTATCTAATTATAATTTAAAATATGAAAATTTATTATCCAAAGTTAAAAATAAGGAAAATTTAGATATTGAAATAAATTTATTAAATGAAAAATATGAGAAAGAAATAATAGAATTAAATAATAAATTAGATAAGTTATTAAAAGAAAATGAAAATTTAAAAAATTCTATAAATTCTAATTCAGATTTAAAATATACATCAGATAATATAAATACATTAAAAGAAAAAAATTTAGATGAAAAAAAAAAATTAGAAGAATCTTACAAAAAAAAAATAGAAACATTAAATACAGATTTAAAGAATTTAAAAGAAAAAATATTAGAAGTTGAAAAAAAAATAAAAGATAAAGAAAACATAAAAGACAATGAACCAAAAAAAGATAATTTAGTTTCTTTAAAAATAGACAAAATAGAAAAAATTGATATTAAGGAATTTATAAAAAAACATGATATAGAATATTCAAAAAATATAAAAGAAGCTAATAAAAAATTTGATAATGAAATAAATGATTTAAATTTAAAAGTTGATCAAATAACAGAAAAAATAAATATTTTAAAATTAGAAAAATCAGATTTAAAAAAAAAATTAGAAATAATTCAAGGAAGAAATTTTAATAAAGATACTTATGAAAAAATTCTTCTTAAACAATTTGATTTTATGAAAGAAGCTTTTTCTAAGAAAGTTAATGAATTAAATAATCAAATAAATTTTGTTCAAAATGATTCTAGAAAAAAAATTTTTGAACTTGAACAAGATTTTAAAGAAATTAATAGATTAAAAAATGTTTTTCAACAACAAATAATTACTTTAATAAATCAAATAGATAACTAATTATAATAATATTTTATAAATTATTATTATTCTAAGGAATAAAAAGAAAAATTAAAAAAAATAAATTATAAAATTATATAAATATCATGATTCTCTTTAATTGTTTATAAACAAAATACTAAAAGTAAAATAGTTAATGTAAAATAAAAAAAGTTAGGAAATCTTTTATAAGCAATAATTCTTTTATAATTAATTAATTTTTGAAATGGAAGAATTAAATGATTCAGAATTTAATGATGATGCTAATTCAAACTTAGAAAGTAATACTACAATGTTTGAAGAAAATAATGATTTAAATTTATCATTAAATGAAACTTATAAAAATAGAAGTTATTTAACTAATAATCATTTTTCTAATAAAGGATTTAAATTTAATAATTCAATGAATATTGATTCTAATTGCCTATTTAATAATTATAATTCAAATAATATAGATGAAAATTATTATACTAATAAAAAAAATTTTAAGGAAAATGAAAGTGAGACTGAATTAAATATTCAAAACCTTTCCAAAGAAATAAAAAAATTAAAAATAAACAAGGCTCTAAAAGCTAAGAATAATAAATTATTATCAAAAAAAAAAAAAAGAGTTAATGAAACTTAATTTAATAAATATTATTATTTTTTATTTTGAGTTAATTCATTTTATTATTTATTTTCAAATTTTAAAATATTATCATCTTTTTTTACTCTTTTATCTATATTATTGATTTTGTCTTTAGTTAAACCAAAAAAATTAAAAACAATAATCTCTTATAATCAAATTAATTATTAATAATATTAAAGAATAAATGAAATAAATTAATCTTTGTATATTGAAAAAATGAAACCCCCGAAAAAGAAAACCTTTTAAAGTATAAATAAAAATAGAAAAACATAAGATAATAATAAATTTTCAATTACTTTTTTTAAGATAAAAATAATTTACAATTACTTTTTTATTCTGAAGATTCATTTATAAAGTATAATATTCCAAATAATAATTGGGAAATAATTATTATTAATAATTAATCAAATTTCAATGAGAAATAATAAATAAAAATTAGATAAAGAAAAAATTATAGTTTTTTTAATTCCAAATCTAAAAGAAATAATTGAAAATTATTTATATTAAAAAATTTATAAAAATTAAATTTGAAAAGAAATTTTAGGAATTTTTAATTATTTTTTTGTTTTTAATTTTTTTTAAATTTTTATTTTCCTTAGAAAAAAAATTTAAATCAATGAGTAGTAAAATAAAAATCAATTTTAGGAATAAAGTATTATATGTTTTATTTATTAGTGCTATTTTTGATTTATTAAGATATATGATTACTTGTGTATTAAAAGATATTTTCAAAAATCCAATAATAAAATTATTGTTAATGTCTTTAGGGGAATCCCTATCAATTATACTTTATATTATTTTTTTAAAGAAAAATTCATATAGAAACAAAAAATCAGAACTTTTTTATTCATCAAGAAATAAGAAATTTATTAATTTTATGTTATTTTTATGTTCTTTTTTAAAGGTAATAGGAAATTTTGATTTTTTATATTTTTATTCATATAAAATTAAAAAAAGAGAAGATATTTTAGATAATTTAGATATTATATTTTTTACTTTATTGGTTTGTATTAATGAACATTCTATTTTAAAAATTCAAACTTATAAACATCATAAATTAGGTATATTTTTTATTATTTTTGCTCTTATTATTCTAACATTAAGTAATTATTTAAGAATTTTTAATCAATTTCACACCAAAAAATTTATTTATGTTATTATTCTTTCTTTTGAAAATCAATTTCTTTTATCTTATTTATATATTATTGAGAAAAAACTTAATTATGAATATTTTATTAATATATTTAAAATGAGTTGTTTTGAAGGTTTATTTGGAATAATAATAATTATTTTTTTAATGATAATAAATCAAGTTTTTTTTATAGATTCAATTCTTAATTTCAATAATTTTTCATTTATAAAACAAATAAATAATATTTTAAACTTTTTATTAATAATAACTTTTATTATTTCAAGTTGTTTAATTAATATATTTAGACTAAAAATCACAGAATTTACAAGACCAAGTACTAATTCAATAGGACATTTATTATCAATTTTTTTTATAGATATTTTTGATAGTTTTTATAAAGGAGATAAAATACAAATATTTTCTTATGATATTATTTTCTCAAGTATTTTTTCTATTCTAGGAACTTTTATTTTTTGTGAAGTTATAGTTTTAAATTTCTGTAATTTTGATAAATATACTTTTGATAAACTTTCAAGAAGAAGTGAAGATGATACAATAAAAACTATTAATTTTTTATCTTTTAGTACTGGTTCGGATTATTCTGGTTCAATAAATGAATAATTTTTTATATTAATATAAATAAATACAATATTTTTTTTAATAAAATCAGTTTAAAATTCTTCTGAAAATATTTTTTTATCTTTTTTAAAAAATCATTAAATTAATTAATGATTAAAAATCATTAAACCTACATTATTTTCAAAAATTTTATAAAACAAATTAAAAAAAATAACATTAATAAATGTTTTTTATTAAATTTATTGTTTTCTCTTTAATAAATATATCTTATGAATCATATGTTCAATATATTTTTAAAACAAATCATTCAGAAGAAAAAGATTCTCAAAATTACATTAATTCAATAATGGAAAATAAAATATATATCGAAATAGAAATTGGAATTCTAAAACAAAAAATTCCATTATATATTTATTTCAACGAATTTCCTTTTTATATTATGGGTTCTGAAAGTAATATTCAATTTATATATAATGAAAAAAAATCAAAAAGTTATAAAACCCTTTCAAATGAATATATAAAATTTAATATATATGATCAAAATTGTTTAGGAAAATATTCTTCAGAAATTTTTTATTTTAACACTGGTAATAATTCAAGTAAAAAAATAGATAATTTTCCATTTTATTTAACTAAATCAAATAAAAAAAATTTACCTGGTTTAATTGGTTTAAAAATAAAATCTTATTCAGATTCTGATAATTTTTCTTTTATTAAACAATTATATAATTATAGTATAATTTCAAATAAAGTTTTTTCTATTAAATATTTAAATGATTCTCATGGAGAATTATTAATAGGAAATTTTCCTTTATTAGAAAAGAATAAAGATAATATTAATTATGCTTTAATTGAAATTGATGGAAATGCAAATTTATGGGAATTAAAATTTGATAAAATTTTATTTGGAAATGAAATTATTCCTGAAAATAGATTATTATTTTTTGTTTTAGAATTAGGAGTTATTAAAGCTCCTTATATTTTTTTAAGTATGTTTGAAAAAAAATTTTTGGACAAAAAAACTTGTTTTAGAATATTAATTGATCGAAAATATACTTCTTTTTATTGTAATAAAAATTTTTCTTTAGAAAATTTCCCTACTTTATTTTTTTATAATAAAGAATTAAATTATACTTTTGAATTAAATTATAAAGATTTATTTTATGAGAAAGATAATATTTATCATTTATTAATTTATTTTGATTTTCAAAGCGAATTCCATTGGAAAATGGGAAAGCCTTTTTTAAAGAAATATCAATTAATTTATGATATTGATAAAAGAGCAATTGGATTTTTAATTAATAATAATAATACTATCTATTTTAATTATGTTTATTTTATTATTATTATTTTATTATTATTAATAATCATTTTGAGTATTATATATTTTAAATATTTAAGAATTAAAAGAAGTAAAAGAGTAAATGAAATTGAAGATGAATTTTTATATATGCCTCAAGATTAATTAAAAAATATTTAATTTATTTATTTAAATACAAAATTTCAAATAAAAAAATATTATTAATTATTATTACATTTTTTCATATTGATAAAAATGAAAAAAATACCTTTAAAAAAGAAATTAAATTTAATATCTTCTCAAAAATTTAGTCCAATAAAAATAATAAGAAATGATATAAAATCAGGATTAGCAAATACAAAATTTGAAGAAAAAATAAATGAAGAAAATAAAGAAATAAATATAAATGATAATAACAAGATAATTAAAAGATTACAAAATATATTTATATCAAAAACTAAATGTTCAAAATTTAATTATCATCCTTTAATTAATTATTCTATTGGACAATATGATGAATATTCATTATATTTAAAAACAGCTTTTGTTGAAATTTCATATTTTAAAAGAGGAAAAATAAATAAAATTGAAAAAACATATTTTAATCCTAATTCAATTTCTTTTGGAATTAATTTTCAAAATTTAACATTTTTTTTTTTTATGTATTCTAATAAAGTTCAAATTATTTTAAATTTAAAAGAAACTTTTCAAATTTCTGCAATTTCAGATTTAAAAAAAATAAGAAAAAATTGTGTTGATTTAACAAATAATAATTATGAAAATAAATTAAATTCAACTTTTACTGAAAATTCTTATAGAGAAAAATATAATGAAAATTTAAATGATAAATTAAAAAATCCTTTTGAAGAATTAAAAGATAAAAAAATTATTTGTTTTTCTTGTAAAAAAAAAGATGAGTTTTATGAAGTTAAATATGGTTACGATAAAGTATTTTTAGATGGATTTTATGAAGCAAGAGAAGATATTAAATTATCTTTTAAAAATCCAAAAAATATATTTATTCATAAAGGAAGATTAATTTTTTTAGAAATTAAATTTAATTGTGATTTAAAAAAAATTAAAAATGAAATTTTTAAAAAAATCCAAATTTTAAAACTTTTAGGACTTATTCATGATGAAGTATATTTTTTAGGAATAATATATAATAATTTAGAAAATGAAAAAAAAATGAAAGAAGAAGAAAAATATTTTTTTGAAGAACAAAATTTTAAAGTTTATATTTTTTATTGTGATAATTATTTTCTAGAACAAAAAATTAATATTGTAAAAAGAGTATTTTCAAAAGATAGTTCAAAACAAATTAATATATTAAATAATACTCAATATACAACAAATAATATAAATGAAATAAATAATAATGGAATAGATAAAAATAATACAAGAAATATGGTTTTACAAATTCAAAAAAGTGAAAATTTAAATGAAATAAAAAAATATACTGGAAAAAATTTAAAACAAACTTTTGAAATAAAAAGAATTTCTCAAGAGAATCATAATAATAAACCTTCTTCATTATATTCAATAAGTAATTTTTCTATTTTTGATGATGATATTTTATATTATCAAATGAATTTTGAATGAAGCAAAATAACTAGGTAAATGTAAATAATATAAAGTTATTTAATTTATTTATTTAGTTATAAATTTTAAATCAAATACCTTATTTATTATTCATATTTTAATTAAAAACAATAATTCAATTAATCAAATACTTATTTATTTATTCTTTTTTTAAATGTTTCTATGATATTATTTTACTTATTGATTTTCTCTCTTCTTCATCTAATTTACTTTTTTTATGTCTTATCATATATTCATATCCTTTTCTTTCTAAACCAAAATCGGCTTCAAATGAATAAGTATAACTTAATATTTTTCTTTGTTCTTCAGTAAAAAAATATTTTTCAATTATATTAAGTTCATTTTCACTTTTTAAATAATGGACAATATCTAATAGGAATTGAATTTCTTTAAAATTTTCATGTACTTGTTTAATCGTTTTTATAGTATTTTTTTTACACACAAAATCAGAACAAAAACCAGGAACTTTAATAAATCTTAATTTTGTCTTTGGAATTGAAACCTTTGTTTTTTTATCTAATATATATTCAGTTTTTGTTTTTAATATATTTCTTGGTGTATTTCTTGGTGTTTTTACTGTATTTTTTCTTTTTCTTTCTCTTTCAAATATTGGAGATGCTAAAAAATAATGTTTGAAATATATTGTACTTGGAAATTTTGCTTTTGAATCTTTTGAATATGCTTTATTGTGAAAAAATTCTGTGTTTAAATAATTATTAAATGTTAATTTTTTTTTACTGTTTTCTCTTTTTTTAGTTGGGTTTTTTAATATTGGTTTTCGGCAAAAAAATTCTTTATCAAATGTATCATCTTTAACTTCTGAATTATCTATTTTCCCTCTATTATTTAAATTATTAATACTATTTGAATTATCATTTTTACTTATTGATTCTTTGTTTGAATTTAAAGAACTTAATATTTGTTTATAATTATTTGCATTATTATTTCCACTTTTTTTTTGTGTTGTTGTATATCTTCTATATCTAAAATTTGCTAAAGTATTATTTGGTGATGAATTGTCTTGTTCAAAACTAAAATTTAACATTGAATCTAATTTATTTTTTGGGTTTTTTAGTTTATAAATTTTTCTCACCTCTTTTAATCTAATTTCACTTTCATCTAAGTTAAAAAATTCTAAAATATAATTTTTATATAAAGTGATTCTTATTAAATATACTGTATAATCTCCAACTAATAATATTATTTTTAACATTCCTCCTACATTAGAAAAAATAGTTTGTAATTTAATATATGTTCTTTTATTATATTCTATTTTTGATGAAACTCTAATTTTTAAAGTTATAAAATTATCACTTTCTTCATATCTAAGATCATCTTGAATATAATCATAACTTGTAAATTTTATTAGTTTTTCATTTTGAAAGAAATATCCAGTATCAGTAATAACTTCAATAATTTTAAAATAACAAATTATTTCTTTAGAATAATAATTAGAAAATCTTCTATATAAATTTTTGATGTGAATAGAAAATGGATTTTTGAATTTATTCGGTTGAAAAGTATAATCAGAAATATAAAGTCCAATATAACCATTATTTAATATTTTATTTATTTCTTCTTTTGATTTACATTCAAAATTATTTTCAGAAGTATTTTGACATTTAGTAAAATTTATTGTAATATAATTCCAAATTGAACTTTTATATTCTCCTTCTAAAATTATATCATCATCAATACAATATAAATTTTCTAAAGGTAATTGTTGATAATTTTTAGGTATTAAACTAAAATTATAATTATCACATTTAATTATTTTTAATTTTTTATGATTATAATGATAAGAATTATCTTCTCGTAAATTTAAATTACTTTGAAAAGCATTTATCATATATATTCTTTCATCAATATAATGTTTATATCTTTGATCTTCTAAACTAAAAGCAAAACTAAAGTTCTTTTTATTTAATTTTAATTGAGGAGGATTATGTTCATATAATAATGAAGTTTGAACCTCTGGTTTTTTTCTATGAAAAAGTTGATTTAAAAGAATTGATATATATATTATTATTGTTGATGCACATACAATTGTTAAAACAGAACCAAATTGAGTTTGAAAAGTTGGACGCCCTCTTATAGTAAATAAAGGTGGAATACCAAAAATATCAATTCGAGATAAAAATGGATATTTACCCATTTGAATAAATTATTTTCTTTTAATAAATTAAATATATATAAATATTATCTTTGTAATCTTCATTAATATAAATTATACTATTAACATATAAAGGTATAATTTATATTCTAATATGATAATAAATAATTAAGAAAAAATATCATTGTCATTTTAAAAAATAACATAAAAATGGATTACTCAGAAAATTCTGATATATATTTATTACATGGAAAAAAAAAAAAAAGAATAATAGGTTTATTTATTTCAATCATTATTATTATAATTGCATTAATAGTAATAACTATTTATATAATAAATATGAAATATGAACCAGGAGATTATAAAAGATTTAAATTAACAAATTGGGAAGCAGTGTCTTCAGAAAAAATAAATAAACCAATTCAACAACTTTGTACAGAAGAATATTCAAATGAATTTATAAAAGCACCTATTAATTGGACAACAGCGACTGCAATGGGAATTTTAAATGGTGATAATAATACTATTTTTTTTAATAAAAATTTAAAAAATATTGATAAGAAACAATTCGATGTTCCTTGGTATTTTCGTTCAAAATTTAGAATTAATAATGTAGATTCATATGAAACAATAATTTTACATATAAATGGAATAAATTATAGAGGTGATGTATATATAGATGGAAGAAAAGTAAATGAAGAAGAAATTATAGGAACTTTTATAAAATATCAATTTAATATTAAAAAATATTTAAAGTATACAGATGATCATTATATATTATTTAAACTTTATAGACCTCATAATTTATGGGGTAAAAAATATATGAAGGAAGAACTTGACTTAGCTATTTCTTTTGTTGATTGGAATCCTGAAGCGCCAGATAGTAATTTAGGAGTCTGGCAACCTGTAGAAATTGAATTGCTTGGGAAAAATGATATTGTTGTTTCTGATTTTTATGTTAATACTGTTTTAACTAAAGATGATAATACTGAAGCAAATTTAAATATAAATTTTATTGCCAGAAATTTTGTGGATAAAAATATTAAAACTAAATTCAATGTTACTTTAGGAAATTACACTAATTTTACAACAGAAGAATATACTTTTTCTCCAAATGAAGAAAAATTAATCAGTTTAAATTCTCAAATTTATAAAAATTTAATAATACAAAATCCATTATTATGGTATCCTCATAATATGGGAAAACAAATATTACATGAATTAACAATAAAATCATTATATCACAATTATACCCAAACACAAAAAATAGGTTTGAGAGAAGTAAAATCAACATTAAAAAATATAGAACCAAATAAAACTAAAATAAGAAAATATATAATAAACAATAAAAATGTATTAATTAAAGGAGCAGGTTGGACACCAGATTTATTTTTAAGAGAGACTCCAGAAAGATATAGAATTGAATTAGAATATGTGAAAGATATGGGATTAAATGCAATTAGATTAGAAGGAAAATTTGAACATAAAGAATTTTATGAATATTGTGATGAATTAGGAATACTTTTAATTGAAGGATTTAATTGTGCTGATGCTTGGCAAAGATGGGAATTATGGAAAGAAAATACAATTGAATTATCAAATAAATCTGTAAAATCTTTAATAAAAAAATTAAGTCCACATCCTTCTGTTATTATATTTATTTTAGGAAGTGATTTTCCTCCAATTGATGATATATTAATAAAATGGTTAGAAATATTTAAAAATAATAAATGGCCAAATGAAATTTTATATTCTGCAACAAAATTAAATAATACAGGAGTTAAAATGAGTGGTCCTTATTCTTGGGTTCCTCCTCATTATTTTTTATTTGATATTAATAAAGAAAGAGGAGGAGCTTGGGGCTTTTTAACTGAAGGAGGACCAGGTGAAAATCCTTTAAGATATGGTTCTATTGAAAAAGTATTTTTACAAGAAGATATTAAATATCCATTAAATAAGGATACTTGGTATTATCATTGTGGTAATTCTCAAACTTTTAATACTTTAGATCATTTTCTTATTCCTTTAAATTTAAGATATGGTGAAGTTAAATCTTTTGATGATTTTATGAGAAAAAGTGCAGCAAGTGTAATGGAAAATCATAAAAGTATGTTTGAAGCTTTTTCTGTAAATAAATATGAAAGTACAGGAATTATTCATTGGATGTTAAATAATGCATGGCCTAGTAATATTTGGCATTTATATGATTATTTTTTGACTCCGACTCCTGCTTATTTTGCCGTTAAAAAAGCTAACGAAAAAATACATTTAATGTATAATTATTATGATCATTATATTTATTTAATCAATAATGATTATGAAGAAGTTAAAATAAAATATAATGTATGCATTGAAGTATATGATGAAAATGGAGAAGATTTAAAATTTTATGATTATAATTATACAATTACTTCAATTGAACCTGATAAAAAGTATCAAATTATTAAATTAAATAATACTTTAGATAATTATTTTATCAATTTATATCTTAAACACGAAGATAAAATTACAAATAAAAATGTTTATTGGATAACTAAAGAAATGGATGAAATGTCATATAAAAATAATACTTTTTATAATGTAAATGTTACAAAATATGCTAATTTAAATTTTTTAGAAAAATTAAATAAAGTGAAATTAAAATATGAATTAAATAATAATATAGAAGATGAAAAAACTGGAGAAATAACGATTTTATTTATAAATGATGATAAAAATATAGCATTTATGATTGAATGTAGATTAATAGAAAATGAAAGTGAAGAAAGTATAACACCTTATCAAATGTCAGATAATTATTTTTCACTTTTTAAAGGAGAAAAAATAGAAATAAAAATAAAATATGATATAAAAAATGCAAAAAATAAAAATGGAAGAATAGAAGTAAGAGGATGGAATGTTGATAAATTTATTATAGATAAAAAATTAAAATAATTTAAATAAAAATAAAAAAAAATAAAAAAAAATTAAAAAAAAGAAATTAATTAGTTATTGGGAAATGAGAAGGAAGATTATAGAGTGAAATGAGATAAAGATTGTTATGTTGGGAAAATAATTTATTCTCTTTTAAATAATTTTATATTGACATACAATTTATTAAAATGGAAAAATATTTAAATGATATTTATATATTGAAAAAATTATAATAATAATGATAGTTATTGTAATATTTAAGATATAAATAGTGTTCATAGGTTAAATTGTTATGAAGAAATCAAAAGATCATGAAAATTAGAAGAATTATTTTTAATACATTGATTTATTATTTTAATTTAAAGAAAATATTTACTAAATTTCTACTTCATATGAAAAAAGTCAATACCAATATAAAGTTTAATTTTTATTGTACATATTTGAATTTCAAGAAATTATTTTTTATTATAATATCTCTTAAAATGAGATATTTTTTTCTAAAATTAAACATTTAAAATATAAACAATTCATAATAATATTATAAATTAAAAATAAAAAATAAAAAATAAATAAAAAATATTATTATATAAGAAGTATTTTCAAATAATATTATAATATTGTTTTCTTGACTATTTATTTGAATCGATATTTTTTTTTAAAGACCTTTTTTGTTTTTTTTATTAGTTTTAAATAATTATATTTTTATTATAGTCATTTTAATAAATTGATTGAATTATAAATATAATTAAATATTTGTTGAATTAAATATTTATTTCTTTAAATATATTTTTCTCTTTTTCTAATTACATTTTAAAAAATTTATTAATAATTTCAATGGATTATTCATATATTTAGAATTATCATATTTGAATTATCTATAAAAATAAAAATATTCATTCAATTTTTTATTTTAATTAACAGTAAAAGTTCATCGGTTAATTTTTGAGAAAAAGAATTTGAAGATTAAGATATCCCCATCCTCACATACATTAAATATCAATTATTTTTTTATTTTTTTTAAATATTTTTAAAATTTTTATTTTTTAAAAAAAATTTTATAATTAATATAAATTATAATGAAAATTGAGTTTAACATAAAATAAAAATTTAATACAATTAAAAAAAAAAATTAAAAATATAAATTTTAAAAAATAAAAAATAAAAAAATAATAAATATTTAATATATGTGGGGATGGGGATACAAATAAAGCTAAAAAAATTTTCTTCAAGAATATAATATATTAAAAAGATATTTATTTATTTTATTTATTATATATAATTATTGTTTTAACTTAAAATATCAAAGAGAAATATTATTATTAATTAAATACTAAAAAATGAAGAAATGAATAATGATACAAAAGAAATTAATAATTTTGATGAAAATATAAATAATAAATTAGCAACTTTGATTTTAGTTAGATTAATCTTATTCATTGATTATAGAAAACTCTTTTTAATAAAATTAAAATGATATTCATTTCTGAGAAATATAAATCTATTCTTATTAAAAGAAACTTAAAACATTTAAACAAAACTTGTGTTAATATTAATGCTATCAAATTGAAGATGGATAATCCCATTCCAAAAAATTAATAATTATGTTTTTATTTTTTTTAAAGATTTTTTTATTTCTATAGATTCATTTATTTTGTTATTAATTTAGTATAATAATCAATTTAATTTTTTTTTTTTTAAAATATTATCCCTTAATTCTGAGAAATTTCCATTATATAATTCTTTATTTTGTCTTTTTCTTTGCAAAAATTTTTTCTTTTTTGTATCAATATTATTCTCTTCTTCTTTCAATGAAAATAATAATGTATGAATTCCTTTACCATTAGGCTCTCTAAATATATTTGGTTCATTTTCAATAATTTTTTTTCCTTCAAAATATTCAGTTTTATTATTTAAATTTATTAATAAATTTTTAAATTCTTTATTATCTGAATAATTCCAAAATGCTATACCTATATTATGATTCCTGTGAACATTTTTATCATAGAAGGATTAAATTCATATTTAGCCAAATTTATAAGACTAATTTTTTTATTTGTATTAGCTTGATAATAATTCTCAATTGGGTAAAGTAAATTTTTTTTTGTTAATTTCAAAGATAGTTTTTTTTTTGAACAATTAATAAATTTATATAAATCACTTTCTTTATCATATAAATCTATTTTATTTATATTTTCAAAAAATTTATTGAATTTTTCAACATCATCATTATCTTCATTATATATATACATATTATTTTCAAAATAATCATAAATATAAAATTCAAAATTATTTTTTCTGCAATGTTCTTTCATTTTAAAAAATGTATGATTTATCTTTTTTTTTTTGTCCTTTAAATTTTTATAATCATTAAAAACATTTATTGATGTAATTATCACAAAAGAATAACTATCAATTTTTCCTAAATTTATTTTATCTTTGTTTAATTCAAAATTTATAATATCTAAAATTATTGATTCTTTATTTAATCTTTGTAAATCATCCATATCTTTAAATATTGATATTTGAACTGATTTCATATGATTTTTATCTTCTTTATTAATTTTAAACGCAAAATCATATAATTCAGCAGTTTTACTTTCTTGAGTTATTAGAACATTATTATTTTTATTATCCTCATAATCATTTAATTCTTGTTTATTCAAACAATATATAGATGGTACCTTAATTTCTTTGAAATGTAAATTTAAAAAATCATTATACTTTTCAGCATTTATTTGCCCTGTTAATATACTTAAAATAATATCCTTTTCTAATAATGCTCCCTTCATATCATTTAAATCTAATTCATTTGAATTATTATTTAAATAATTAACCATAGTAGATTTATATATTTTTTTCAAAAAATCACAAAAAATCTTTTCCTTAAATTTAATATCATCAATATTAAATTTAATATGATTTTGAACTGAAACATAGAAATTAATTATAGGACAAAAAGGTTTTAAAATATTAAGAACACTAGATATTCCTAAATTCATTTTAAGTTTAATAATAGAATCATCTTCTTTTTTAATTTGATTGAGAAGTTTTGAAGAATTCAAAATATATACTATATTTAATAATTTATCTACATTATTTTTAAAATATTTCAATATTTGTTCGATCAATTCTTTTTTTGTGTTTTCATATTCATCTTTTGATTTAAATATTGAATAAAAATTCTCATTTGTATTTTCTTCTATAGGATCTATATAAATAATATCATCTTTATTTTCTAAAAAAATTTTTTTCAATTTGTAAGGCTCATAGTAATAGAATTGGAAAGTATCAAAATTATTTTGTATATTGAATATAAACAAAATATGTAGATTATGTAAATCCATTTTTTCAATCCTTTGTACATCTGATACATTTATATTATTTAATATAACTAAAATATTGTTACGAAAATTAAATCTATTATCAGCATCTCTTTTATAAGGTTTTGGAAATTTGTTATTTAGTTTATCTAAAATTATTCCCAAATATTTTTCTTTATCTTTAAAAATGGAGTCTATTAATTCATTTATAAAGTCAAGATAATTTGAATTATTATCTATATTTTTATCATCTTTTTCTTCTGAATTTCTTTTT
>JAJJLU010003681.1:0-38750 GCA_023807065.1 Isotricha intestinalis
ATTTTTTATTTTTGAAAAAATTAAAAATTACTTAAATAAATGAATTAAATTTTATTTAAGTTTAATAAAATATTTGATTTATATTAAAAAAATTTTTTATTTTTTTATTAATGAATAGATTTGATAATGGAGTATTGATAAGGGAAATTATAAATGGAATTAATAATATTTCAAATTTTAATGATTTTCTAAGAATAAAAACAGATGTAATAAATAAACTAGAAATTATAGAAAGAAATATTGGAAATAATAAAGGAAAAAATAATAATTTTGAAGATTATTTAATCAAAGCAAATCAATATATTTCTCAATATAAACCTCAAAGTGGTTTTTCATCAGGTTATTCAAATTTATTTAATATTCCAAATAATTCAAATGAAAAAACTGATTAATCTATTCAAGAAGATTTCAATTATAATAAAAATAATATTGAAAATAATAATAATAATGATAATTACATTAATAATAATGAAAATATAAACTTAAAACAAGTAAATTTCCAAAATCAAAACATAATATTAAATAACCAAATAAATAATACTTTAAATTATAATAATAATTCAAAAAACATTTATAATATAAATAATAATAATTTAAATAATAATTATAACATAAGTAACAATATCAATTATAATTTCAATCCAAATTATAATATTCAAGAAGATTACCAATCAAATAGAAAAAATATAGAAATTGATTCTCCAATTCCTTTACAATCACCTCCAAAAAAAATAGAATATACTCCTTTGAATTTAACAGAACAAACAAAATCTTTATTTCAATCAAATAATCCAATAAAAATAAATCAATATAACAATAATAACATTATAAATAATAACAATTTTAATAAAGAATTATATGAATTTAATAATGAATTAATGAATGAAAATCAACATTATAATTCAAGTCCTTCATTACAACAATATCTTTCTAATAATATAAATAATTCAGAATATAAATATAAACCTAATGAAAAATTATCAAATAATCCAATTGAAACAATGAATAAAGGAAATAGAATAACTAATATTATAATGAAAATAAATGAAAATGATGAATTAAATAATATGATAAAAAAATTATTTAGTGATGATTTCATAGATAAAATGATGGATCCTCATTGTCCAAATAATTATATTACTAAAATTGAAGAATCAATTAAACAAATTGAAATTTTACAAGAAAAAGATAAAAATGAAAATAAAGTTATTTATTCTTATCAAAGTAATAATGATAATAATAACAATGAAAGTAGTAAAAATAAAAATTTACAATCAATTCCAAAAAGAGCTCAAATTAAAAGTAAGAAAGATAATTTATCCTTAAATTTATCAAATAAAAATTCTATTATGAATAATTCTAAAAATTCATTAAACAATAATAATTATAGTAAAAATAAAGTTAAACCTAAATCATATGCAGATAATTTATTATTAGCACATGGGCTTCCACTTGGAATTAGTAATGAAGAAAATAATAATAAAAGTTTATCTTTTCAAACAAAAAAAAAATTAAATAAATAAAAAAAATTATTTTATTTTAAATTTTTGAAATTTAAACTTAATTTTTACCACATAAATAGTATCTAATAGATTTAATAAAATAACTACTCAATAAAATATTATTTACTTTTCCTAAAAAATATATTTAATCATATTAACAAAAAAATAATATACCAAAAAAAAAATATTTCAATATAAGATGCCATGAATTAAATCTTGAAAATCAGATAAAAAGAGAATATTATTTCCTTTATATTTATCAAAATTAATATTAAATTTTTTATAAAAGAATTTAACCTGTTCAAAAGTAACATAACCTAAATTTTGATTATCAATTCTTTTAAAATCTTTTCGAATTTTAATCCAAACATCATCATTACAATTTTTTTCATAAATATCATAAGCTTGATTTAAAGCTTTAATAGCATTTAATCTAAAATCAGGATGTTTTTCTAATAAACCTTGACATAAATTTCTTATATCAGGATTATAAATTTGATCAAAATCAATATTATCATATAAAATTTGTTCTTCTAATTTATTTCTATCTTCATTATTAAAAGGAGGATATCCTAATAACATAATATATAATAAAATCCCAGTTGACCATAAATCAATCATTTTACTATATTTTTCCCTTTCTAATACTTCTGGTGCTTGATAATGAAGTGTTCCTACAAATTCATTCATAAAATTATTTTGTGGAATATAACAACTTAAACCAAAATCTATTAATTTTATTTTTGGTTTATTATTTATTATACTTACTAAAAAATTTTCTAATTTTATATCTCTATGACATATTTTTAATATGTTATGAAGATAATTTAATGTTTCTAATATTTGAATTAATATTTCTAAGGATAATATTTCATCTAAATGCTTTCCTGGGAATTTTATTATAAAATCAAATAAATCTCCTCCTTCAATTAATTCTAAAACAAAACTTATTGTTTTTAAATCTTCATATACTCCATAACATTTTACTATATGTTTATGATTTACATTTTTACTTATTTTTACTTCTGAAATTATACTTTCTTTATATTTAATATGTAATTTATTTATTGTTTTAATTGCAAATTTTTCACCTTTTTTATTTCTTGCTATATATACTTCTCCTGATCCTCCTTTTCCTATAAAATTACTATCCATTGTGTAATCTAAAGATATTTTTTTTCTTATTGAATATTCTATTGGTAAAATATAATTTGAATCTTCTTTTATATTATTTATTTTCTGTATTTTGTTTTTTGGTTGATTACATATTCCCATTTTTTTTATATGTTTTTTTTAGAATATGAAATGAGTCACTTTTAAACATTATAAAATATTAATGGAAATTAAATTGTATTAATGATGAAAATATTTTATATATTATTTAGTTTTTAATTATAAATATTATATCTCATTTTTCAATTTTAGAAATATTATTTCTTTGTTTATTAGGTTATATTCTTTAACTTATTAAAACTAATTTTAGGGCTCAAAAATTATATATTTTTAAATATATTCATATAATTTCTTATATCAAATAGGTTTTTATTTCCTAATTCTTCTTTATAAAAGATAATAAAGATTTAATGATTACAATTATTATTTTCATTATTATTTATCTTATCATGAATATATTTATTAATTTTAGGAATCAATTTCTTTTCTCCATACATAGAAACAAAAAAATTAATAACATCTAAAAGAATAAATTGAAACTTGAATTTTTATCATCAAATGCAACAATATGAAAAATATTATTTAAATTACTATTATCAACTAAAATCATATAAAAACTAAATAAAACAGAAATAATTAAATAACTTAATAACATTTTATTTTTTGAAATTTCTTTTTTAAAAGGAGTATCAATACAAAAAACAATAACAGCAATTAGTAATTGTGGGTGTGAAATAATAAATAATAAACTATTTTCAAAAGATATACCAATTGAATTTTTATTTATCATTTCTTTGAAATTGAAAATACCAATTTCTTTGTTTTAATAAATAAATACTAATAAATTGAAAAATAACCATAATAAAATTTTGAAATAATAAGCTTCCAACAATAAAATTTAAATTATCTTTTGGGTGTTTTATCTTCACTTAAAAGTTTAATAGGAGAAGTTCTTGCAATTAAGAAAGCAATAGGGAAAATTAAGAATAAATAAGTTAAAATTATTTGATAAGTATGAAAAATAGAATTAAAACTTAATAAAATAAGAGAAAAGAGAATTTAATAATACTACATAAAATAACATATTTGTAGCATTCAAAAGTATTAGCTAACATCTTTTACCTTCACAAATAATATTTATAATTTATATCTGAATTTTTTGGAATAAAATGTGGTGAAATTGAAGTTTCATCTAAATTTAATGATATTCCTATATCTGCTATTCTTAATGCTCTATATCATTTATTCCATCTCCTATCATTGCTATTATATATTTTAAATTTTTTATGAAATCTATTAATAATATTTTATACTTTGGTAACTTTCTTGCAAATATTAATGACTTATTTAATATTAAAATAAATATTTCATAATATTCTTTATCTCACTTATTGGATTATTTAAATATCTTAATGATAATTTGTGTATTATTTTAAAAGTATCTCCTGTTATTGCAAAACATGATATTGATTTTATTTTCATATCTGGAATTTTTAAACTTTTTAATTCTATTTGAGTTTGTTTTTTAATTATTAAATGAATATCATCGTTTTCTTCATAAGAATCTTTTTCACTATCAAAATCATCTTCACATAAACTTTTAACGGGTAAATTTTTAGTTAATTTACTATATTTTCTTTTAATCGAATTTTCTTCAAAAAGAATTATCAGAAGAAGAATCATCATCATCTTCATCATCAGGTAAATCAATAATTAATTCTTTAAAATTTAATTCATAATACAGTAATTTTTAAATTAAATTAACATTAATTTGATAAATAATTTGAGCTTCAGGAACAATAAAACTTTCTTTGATAACCAAAGAAGCAGTAAAAACATTATCATCAATAGACACTATTGTTTTTATTCCTGAATCTTTTAATATATTTATTGTTTTTTTTGTTTTTAGTATTAATTTATTTACAACTTTCAAAAAACCTAAAAAAATATTTCATGTTAGGCACTTTCTCAAGTTATTTTTTGGATTTTCTGAAATGTTGTTTTTATCATTTTAAATTATAACGCTAAAATTATTAAACCTTGATTTGAATAGTGTGTTACTATTCTATTAAAATTTGAAGAAATTGTTTCTGCATAACATAATTCTCTTATTTTTTCTGGGGAACCTTTATAATATATTTTAAATATTCTTCATTTAAATTTTTCACTAAAACACTCATTCTTTGTAAAGATATAAATTCAAATCTTCTTATTAAACCTATTTCATATTTAATATTATTTTCTTTAAGGAATTATTATCATTTATTAAAGATATATTTATATTGTTTAATTGAGAAAATAATGGATTTTGAATATTTTCTTCGATTATAAATTTTGATGAAGAATACATTTCTAAATCAATTGGATCTCCAATTAAAATTCCTTTTACTCTTGTTAATGAATTAAAGCAAGGTAAAGCTTCAATATAAAATAAATTTAATTGTTTTATTCTTTCATGATGCTCTCCATTTAATAGTAATTTAGTTGAAATTTTATTGTAATTTTCAAAATAAAATTTAATGTTTTCATCAAATTAATTAGAAATATCATTGAAAAATTTTCCAAAGAAAAAATTTCCTTTAAAAAAATTATAGGAAGAAAGCCAAACACTTCAAAATGATCTTGATTTAAATTTCTATCTAAACAATTAATTCCTTTTTTCTTTACTCTAAATATTGAAAATGTAAATCCAATTCCAACAAAAAGAATTGGTATTTTTTTAGATTTTGTTAATATCTTTTTATTATTATTTTAGTAATTTTTATTATTACTGTAATTCATATTTAATTCTAATTGACTGCTTTCAATTTTATCAAGAGTACTCTTAAGTCTATCTGGCAAATCTTTTATCAGATGTTCTATTTTTACAATATAATTAAACCCTCCATCTATAATATCATTAATTTCTTAATAGTTTTTTTTTCTTTGAATAAAAAAGCTCTAATTAAATTTCCTTTTTCAGTATCAAAACAATTCCAATAACTATACCTAAAGCTTTATTTCTAGTTTAATAATTTTAGTACATGAATATAAAATATTTTTTGACATTTTTTAATATTAAATTTATCATTTGAATTAGGAATATGACTTTTAAAACAGGATTACTGTCTCTGTTAAAATTCATTCATTATCCCTGAACCTGAAACTAAAAGAATATCACATGGAATTATAAAATTTAATTCATCTGGAATTTCTATTTTATTTCCTGTAACTAAATTTTCTGAATTTGAAAAAATTTTTATTTTTTTTATTCTTTATTATTCTATTTATTGTTATTGGACAATTAAATGATGATAATTTTATTTATTTATGATAAACTTTATTTTGTTTCATATATTGATAAAATAGTGTGACATTGATGTTAGAAATAATATTATTGAATAAATTTTGTAATTGTAATTTAATTATACTTATTAATTGAATTAAATCAAATGTATTTGATATTTCATTTGATATAATACTTATTTTTTTTTTTAGTTCTTTTATATCTTTAATTTTATAAATATTTTTTGATTGTTTAATTCTTCTTAATTTTTCATTTTAAAGTAAAAAAATTTTTATTAAATATTAATAATTTCATTTAATTAATATTTCTAATAAAAAATAATTTTAATTGATTTTAAAGATGAATAACAGTGAAAAGTAAGTTTATATTATTTGAAATATATCAATTATTTTCAGACTTAATATAATAGGTAAAACATGGATAAAAGATTCAAATGAATTAATAGATTATAACAACGACGATTATTGTGATTCAGAATTTAAAATAAATAGAGAAAAATTAATATTTAGAGTTAAAAATGATATTGAATTAAAAGATTTAGATTTTCAATTATTAAGTAATTCAGAAGAAGATTATGAATTATTAGGTAAAATAAATATAAAAAATGAAAAATATTATTTTATTTCAAATTCATTAAATGATAATGAAATTAAAATGAATAATTTATCTTGGTTTGTTTTTAGAAATCCAGATTTAAAAAAAGTATATCAATATAAAATTTCAGAAGGTGATATTTTAAAAATTGGAAGAATATGGTTATTTGTTAAAAAGATAAATTTAATAAATAAAACAAAATTAAATTCTTCTTTAAGTGGATGTACAAATGGAATTTTAAATGTAAATGAAGATTTTAATTATTATATAAATCCTTCAAAAATAAAAATAAATAATAAAAATAATGATGCTAAAGATTTAATAAAAAATAGATTAAATAGAAAAATAAATTTATCTAAAAAAGATACAACTATATCATTAAGTAAACAAGAAAGTATATCAAATATATTAAATAATAATTCAGAAATGGATTTTCAAAAAAATTTTCAATCAAAAAATAAATTAATAAAAACTCCAAAAATAAAAGAAAAAAAAAATAATAAAATATGTAGAATATGTTATATTGAAGATAATAATATAAATAATCCCTTAATTAAACCTTGTAAATGCTCTGGAACAATGAAATATATTCATATAAATTGTTTAAATCAATGGATAAAAACAAAAATTGAAATAAAAAGAATAAATAATAATCCATTGTTATTGACTTTTAAAATAAAAAAAATAAATTGTGAATTATGCAAAGAAGAATTTCCAGATTATATAAAATATCATGAAAAAATATATAGTTTAATTGATTTTGAAGAAATAGATGTTTTAAATAATAATTATATTATTTTTGATTCTTTGGAAGATGAAAAAAATGTTGAAAGAACAAGATATATAATTAAATTTAATAATGAAAATACAATTAAAATTGGAAGAGGAATAGAATCTAATTTAACTCTTAATGAAGTTTCAATAAGTAGAATCCATTCAATATTAACTTTAAATAATGATAATGAGATTTATTTAAGTGATTATAATTCTAAATTTGGAACTTTAGTTTTGGTTCAAGAAAATAATTTAGAAATTTCACCTAACTATAATTTGACTCTTCAAATTGGAAGAACTAGTTTAATCATTAATATTATAAAACCTTTTTCTTTTTTTGGTTGTTGTAAAGCAGAAGTTTTAAATAAAGACAAAACTTATGAAAAAAAAAATAGAAAATATATTAGAAATAAATATAAAAATGATAATGAAATTAAAATTTTATATAATGAAGAAAGCGAAAAAGAAAGTGAAAATAATTTTAGTGAAAAGAATGTTGATGAAAATAATATTAATGAACTTAGAATTATTGAAGAAGAAACAAAAAATAATGGGATTATTCTTTTAAATGATTTTAATAGAAATAATATTGAAATTTTTGGTTCGCCTGATACAAAAAGAACTAATGCTTTAAAAGAATTTTCTACTTTCAATTCAAATAATTATCAATAATTTCAATGTTATGAACAAAATTAAAAAATGAAAATGTTTTTTGATTTTATTTTTCCAAATTTAAGTAAATTATAAATAAGATTATTTTTGTTTTTTAAAATGAAGAAAGAAATGTTCTTGTTTTTCAAAAAAAACAATTTTTATTTTTAATTTTATACATAAACTATATCTTAAATATAATAAAAGTATTTTTTTTATTCAAAAAATGAATAATTATATATTAAATTTGCTAAATTTTATAAAAAAAAGTATATATTAAAACAAAATAAAATTAAAACAAAAAAAAGAATGTATAAAATATTTTAAAAATTAAAAAAAAATAAAAAAAATAATAAAATGTCAACAGATTATTGTGAAATAAATTATGATGACGCAATAGATGATTTTGATGAAGAAATAGTAAATTCAGCAATAATTTATTTTGTTCAAAATACATATCAAGAATTAAAAACAATAATTCCAGTAGCATACGAAAAAAAAAATTATAAAGAAATAAAAGCAAGATTACATAAATTTAAAACAACAAGTAGATATATTGGAGCAGTAAATTTTTCTGTTTTATGTAATAAAATTCAACAATGTTGTGAAGAAGGAAAATTAAATGTTGAAGCTTTAGAACCTTTATATAAAATTTTCACTGATAATATTGATTCTTTATATCAAGAAGCAAAAAAAATTTACGATAGTAGAATTAAAAAAGATGATAAAGAAGAAGAAAAAGAAGAAAATAAAAATGAAGAAAATAAAGAAAAAAATGAAAATAAAGAAAATAAAGAAAAAGAACAAAATGAAGAAAACAATAATAATAAAGAAAAAGAAAATAAAGAAATAGATAATAACAATAATAACAACAATATTAATAATAATAATACTAATAATAATAACAATAATAATAATAATAATAATATTAATAATAATAATAATAATATCAACGATAATAATAATAATAATATTAATGATGATAATAATAATAATGATAATAATAATAATGATAATAAGAATAATAATACTAATAATAATAACATTAATAATAATAATACTAATAATGATAATAATAATAATAATGATAACAATAATACTAATAATGATAAAAAAAATAACAATAATAATAACAATGATAATATTAATGACAATAATAATAACAATAATACTAATATTGATAAAAATAATAACAATAATAATAAAAATGAAAATAGTAATAACAATAAAAGTAATAATAATAATGAGAATAGTAATAATAAATTAACTTTTAAACAAATAGAAGAAAATATAACAATTACATCACAACATAAAAAAAACTTATCAGTTTCAAATTTATCAGATTTTTTAATAGTTCATCTAATAGAAAATACAAAGTTAAATTCAAACACAAATTTAAACAATCAAAAAAATAATAATAATATAGAAAATATTTTTGAAGAAGATAATGAATTAATAATTAATTATGATGATGCAGTTGAAACTTTTTCAAAACCAAAAGTTGATGATGTTATAATTAATTTCATTGATGATAAAGTAGGTAAAATTAAAGAAGATATACAAAATTTTCGTGATAATTTACATAATTATAATTATAAAAATAAAATTTTTAGAGTTATTGAAATTTTAAAAGAAGTATCTAAAAAAGTGAAAGCAGATAATTTTTCTAAAAAAATTAATTTATTAGGAAATTTATTAAGTTCAACAGAGAGAATAAAAAAAATAAATAAAATATTAAATCAATTATTAACTAGAGTAGAATCACTTGAAAAAGAATTTTTAAGAATAATGAAAATAAAAATGAAAATAAATAAAAGTGAAATTAATGTTAAAAAATATGCTGAAAATATAGAAGAAAAACAGGTAAAAAATTCTCGTTTTGTAGTTCCAAAAATTTCAGTTAATGATATTTTAATAGATAATATAAATGAAAATAAGGAAAAAATAAAAGATTCAAATGGAAAAAATAATTATAAAAAACAAAATGACACAAATGTAAAATTAAGAGAATTAGAAAATTTAAATTCTTCAAAATTTGAAAGTGTTAAAATTATTAATCCTGTTAATGAAAAATTATTTAATATTAATAATGAATTTTTATGTTTAGATAAAAATAATAGAACTCCTTTTAAATTATTTGATAATGATATTTCTAAATATTATATTAAATTTAAAAATGTAATTGAATTAAAAGATTGTAATGAATTATTTCAAGTAATTACTTCTTTTAAATATGATATTGCTATGAAATATAATTTTACTAAATTAATTAACTTTTGTGATATTTGGTTAAATAGAATTCAAAAAGAAGAAAATTTTGATAGTATAAATGCTAATTTTAATGATATTCAAAAAATTTTAAATATTATGAAATATCAATTTAATTTTTATAATAATTCTAAAAATTCTTCTGAAAATTTACCTGGTCAAAATGAAAATATTTTAAGTATTTATATGAAAAATGATGATAATATTTTAAGAAAATTAAGAGCTTTTAAATTTTCTTATTTGAAAGAATGTTCTGATGAACAATTAGAAAAAGGAATTAAAAAATTATTAATTTCTGAAAAAAACAAAAATAAAAATGAAAATGAAAATAATAATCAAAAAGCACAAATTAAATTAAGAAATAATAAAAATTTATCTAAAAGATATCATAATATAAGAAATGAATTTATTGATAGTAATCCATTTAATCAAAATAATGATTTATGTAAAATATTTTAATTGTCTTTAAAAAATATAATTTCCATTTTAAATAAATAATTATAATTTATATTTAAATTAAATATAAAAAAACATAAATATCCAAAAAAAAAATATATATATATAAAATTTTAAAAATGAATAACCCTGTTTCAAACCAAGAACAGGAAGATTCTGAAACTTCTGAAATAAATATACAACCATTAATTGAATACATAACAAACTTATCGATGTTAATGATAGATATAGAAAAAGAAAAACTTCATCAATTTTTAGAACAACAAAATCATTTAAATCTTTTGAAAAAATTTGCGGTAGATCCTACTTTAAAATTAATTTCAATAACAAAAAATGAGAATGAATCAAATGAAGGAATAGATGATATTTTTTTAGAAACAGAACTTCAATATAAACCAATGAAAACATCAACTGTAGTTTTTATAAAGAAAGTTCCAAATATAAATTGTAAAAATATTTCATCAATAAAAAAAGATTTACAAGTATTGAATTTTTCAAGTGAAGGAAATGATAATAGTATATTTCAAAATATGCAAAATTACATTCAAAATACATTTTGTCCTTTATTTAATTCATTTTCAGAAAAGATGATAGAAAAAAATGAAAGTCAAAATTTACGTTCAAATGCAATTCAAACAGTAAAAAAAAATATAAATGAATTAGTAATATTATTATCTCAAGCTCAAAAAAATTCAAATATTCCAACAGTAAAATTAGAAACAGAAGCAAATTTAAAATCAAAAATAGAAGAAATAAGAAATAAAACTGGAAAAGAACCTTCAATAGAGGAATTAAGTAAAATTTATAATGATGATGATATAACAAAATTATGTGAAATTATTAATAAATGGAAAGCTGATATAAGTAATTTAATTAAATTTGAAAGAGAAGTTTCTCAAGGTGATACAATGGAAGAAATAAATTTTTGGAGAGATTATGAAATAACTTTAAAAAATGTTAAAATTCAAATTGAATCTCCTGAAGTTAAAATTACTTTAGGTTTAGTTGCAAATGCTAAAAAATTTTTTATTACAAAAGGTTTTGAAGAAGATTCTAAGTTAGATGAACCAATTAGAAAAGTAGAATTCAATAATTTATTATTAAAAGAATTACCAATTTCTCCTTTATTAGTTTCTACTAAAATTCCTGATATAACAATGTATTTACAAAAAATTTTTGAACATATTAAAAATAAAATGAAACTTTCTTGGTATCCTGTTCAGAGAATGATGAATTTAATTGAAGTCATTTCTAAAGATTTAAATTCTCATTTAATTAGTATTTTAGGTAATAAATTAATGATTATGAAATTCCCAGATTTTATTAATTTATATAAAGAATGTAAAGAATTATTTTCTAATGGATGGGATGCTGAATATGAAAAATTAAAAAAGGAAATTCCTTTAATTACAAAATTAAGAAATGAAAAAAGTTTAATTATTTATCCTAAATCTTTTGAACATGATAATTTAAAAAAGAGATTGAAAGAATTAAAAAAATTTAGAGTAGAACATCAAAATTTAATTGATATAACAACAAGTTTAAGTGGAGGAAATGAAACAGAAAATAATGGAGGTTTAGTAAAAGAAATTCAATTAGCATATGATAAAATATGTGAAATTAATATATTAGATTTATCTAAAAATGGAGAAGTTAATTGGGTAAATGCAAAATCAGAATATTCTAAAGTTACTGAAAAAATAGAAGGTCAAATTTCTAATTCTTTAAGTGATCAATTAGCAAGTGCTCAAAGTGTAAATGATAAATTTAAAATATTTAATAAATTTTCTAAATTAATGAAAAGACAAAGAGTCCAAAATGCTATTCAAGAATATCAAACTCAAATTTTAGAATCAATTGAAAAAAATTTATTAGAATTAAGAGATAAATTATTAAATGAATATGAAAATGATTCAGCTTCTCAAATGAGTAAAATTAAAGGAATTCCTGATGTTTCTGGTAAAACTATTTGGTATCATCAATTTAATAGAAAAGCTAATGTTTATAAAAAAAGAATTGAAGTTATTTTAGGTGAAAATTGGGAAAGCTTAAATAATGGAAAAAAATTAAAAGAAATTATAGATTTTATTATATCTAATTCAAATTCCAAATCTAAAGATTTAGATAAATTTAATAATTCTATTATTCAACTTGATTCATCAAATTATAATTTAGATAAAATATATTTAATAGAAAATAAACAAAATAAATATGAAATAAGAGTAAATTTTGATCCAAAATTAATTGATTTATTCCAAGAAGTTCGTTTAATTCAAAAATTTAAAAATGTATCAACAATAGTAATTTCTCGTTCAATGGAAAATAAAACAAATTATCCTTTTGCAATAGCATTAGGAGATGCATTTAGAACATTTAATAATTGTTGTGAAAAAATAAAGAGTGAACCAAAAATAACTAAATTAATAGCAAAACAAAAACGAGATATTCAAGATTTAATTAAAAATAATGTTCTAACAACTTGGTCAAATTTTCCAAAATTAGATAAATTTACTAAAGATATATGTGAGAAAGTATCTTCTTTTGAAGAAACAGTCCGTGATTTAATATCAAAAATAAGTCAAATAGAATCTTTATTTGTTCAAATTCAAAAATCTCCATTACAGAAAAATTTAATAAGTGAAAAAATACATAATATTCAAAATATAATAGATGAAATAGTCACATGTTCAAATATGAAAATATGGATAAAAGAAGTAGATACAAAATTAGAGGGAATTTTAATAAAGAAATTAGAACAAGTTATTTCAACTTGGATTGAAGAATTTAAAGCTCCTAAACCTTTAGAAAATGCCGTTTTATTAAATGAATGTGAATCACTTAAAATTAAAATTACTGATCAAATTATTAACATTCAACCTTCATTACAAGAAGCAAGAGAATATTGGTATAATCAATTAAATCTAGCTATGTCAATTATATTATCTAATAAGAGATTAAGTTATAGAATTGTTTCTCAAAAAGAAGTTAATTTAGATAAGGAAACTACTTATAGAGATATTATCAAATTAATAGATATTAATTTATTGAGAAATAGTTATAATGATATTGAAAATGAATTCTCAAAATGTGAAGAATATGTAAAAACTTGGTTATCTTATCAAGTTTTATGGGACATTCAACCTAAAACAATTTATGATAAACTAGGTGATGATATGGAAAAATGGCAACAATTAATGACTGAGTTGAAAGAAGAAAGAAAAACTTTTGATAATTCAGAATCAGAAAAAATTTTTGGTGCAATTTGTATTGATTATAGTGCTGTTCAAGCAAAAGTTAATAATAAATATGATTCATGGCATACTGAAATAATGAATAAATTCGCAGAAACTACAAATGAAAATTTAAAATCATTTTATACAAAAATTACAGAAGCAAAAACAAAATTAGAAAATAGTAATTTAGAAAATTTAAATACTGACATAATAGAATGTATCACAGATATTCAAGAAATAAAGAAAAATATGAATAATTGGAAAAATGATTTAACAAGATATAAAAATTGTAAGAATATATTAGAAAAGCAGAAATATAGATTTTCAAATGATTTTATAGATATGGATAAAGTAGAATCTGAATGGTCGAAATTACAACAAATATTAGAAAAAAAATGGAAATTAATGGAAGAACAAATACCAACATTACAAGGAAGAATTCAAGCAGATGAAAGTAGAATAAACGAAAGAATAAAGAAATTAGATAATTATTGGAATGAAAAAAATCCAGAAAAAGCAAATTCACCTTCAGAAGCATTAAAAATATTAAATGAAGCAAATACTCAATTAGTAAATGTTAAAGATGATTATATTAGAAATTGTAAAGCTAAAGAATTATTAGATATGGATATTGGAGATCCTAATAGATTAAATCCTATTGAAGAACAAATTGCTAGTTTAAGAGAAGTTTGGAATGCTTTAAATAATATTTTCAGTAGAGTTGAAAGTTATAAGGATACTCCTTTTGTTGCTGTTAATCCTGAAAAAACTAAAAAAGAAATTGAAGAAGCTTTAATTGAAATTAATAATTTACCTCCTAAAATTAGAAATTATGAAGCTGCTGAAATTGTTAAAAAAAGATTAGAACAAATGAAAAAAGAAAATAATATTATTAGTGATTTAAGAACTGAAGCTATTAAAGCTGATAGACATTGGCCTCAAATATTAAAATTATTACAAATAAAGAAAAGTTATTCAAATGATTTAATTTTAGAAGATTTTTGGAAATGTAATTTATTACAAAGAGAAAAGAAATTATATGAAATAATAAATCAAGCAACAGGAGAATTAGTATTGGAAAATTATATAAAAAAATCAAAAGATTTTTGGGAAGAATATGAATTAGAATTAGTACGTTATAAAGATAAATGTAAATTAATAAGAGGATGGGATGATTTATTTACAAAATTAGATGAACATATAAATAGTTTTCAATCAATGTCAAATTCACCTTATTATGGAGTTTTTAAAGATTTAATAGAACCTTCAAAAGATAAATTAGAAAAAATAAGATTATTATTTAATGAATGGGTTGATATTCAAAGAAAATGGGTTTATTTAGAAGGAATTTTTTTCGGAAGTGCTGATATAATGAATGAATTACCAGCTGATTATAATAAATTTAAATCAATTGACAGTGAATTCACTCAATTAATGAAAAAAGTTTCTAATAAACCTTTAATTTTTAAAGTAATGGAAATTCCAAATTTAAAAAGTACATTAGAAGAAAAAATAAAAACTGCTTTGGAAAGAATTCAAAAAGCTTTATATAATTTCCTTGAAAAACAAAGACAAAATTTTGCAAGATTTTATTTTATTGGTGATGAAGATTTATTAGAAATAATAGGAAATAGTAAAGATGTGATGAAAATAACAAGACATTTTAATAAAATGTTTGCAGGAATGAATGCACTTATATGTAAAGATGGAAATGAAATGTCAGGAATGATAAGTAGAGAATTTGAAGAAGTTCCTTTTGAAAAAAGTGTAAAAATTTCTGATGATCCAGTTGTTTATCAATGGTTAACTAAAGTTGAAGATCAAATGCATTTTACTTTAGCAACAAGATTAGAAAAAGCTGTTTTAGAAATTTCTGAAATGGATTATATTAATAAAGTTGATGAATTTATTTCTTGGATTGAAAAGTATCCTGCTCAAATTACTGTTTTATCTTCTCAAGTTTTATGGTCTGCTTCTATTGAATGTGCTTTAACTGGAAAAAAAACTCTTCATAGTCTCCCTGATAATTTCCAATTAAAAGATGAAGAAAATGTAATTAATAATATGCTTAGTGCTTTATCAGATCAAGTATTAAAAGACATAAAAGTAGATATGAGAAAAAAATTAGAACAATTAATAACTGAATTAGTTCATCAAAGAGATGTAGTTAGATTATTAGAATTAAAAGAAGTTTCTAATGTAGATGCATTTGAATGGTTATATTACATGAGATTTTATTTCTATCCAAAAACAAAAGATGTTCTTAAAAGACTTCAAATTAAAATGTCAAATGCTTCTTTCGATTATGGTTTCGAATATTTAGGAGTTGCAGAGAAATTAATTCAAACTCCTTTAACTGATAGATGTTATTTAACTTTAACACAAGGATTATATTTCAGATTAGGAGGAGCTCCTTTCGGTCCTGCAGGAACAGGTAAAACTGAATCAGTAAAAGCTTTAGGAGGTCAATTAGGTCGTTTTGTCCTTGTTTTTAATTGTGATGAAAATTTCGATAATAAAGCTATGGAACGTATCTTCGTTGGTTTATGTCAAGTCGGTGCTTGGGGTTGCTTTGATGAATTTAATAGATTAGAGGAAAGAATATTATCTGCTGTTTCACAACAAATTCTTATTATTCAATTAGGGTTGAGAGAATATGCTAAAACTATTGATTTAATGGGAAAAATTATTAAATTAAATCATCAAATGGGAATTTTTGTTACTATGAATCCTGGTTATGCTGGAAGAAGTCAATTACCTGATAATTTAAAACAATTATTTAGACAAATGGCTATGGTTAAACCTGATAAAGATATGATTGCTCAAGTAACTTTATATAGTCAAGGTTATAAAACTGCAGAAAGATTATCTTCAAAAATGGTTTCTTTATTTGAATTGTGCTTTAATCAATTAAGTAGTCAAAGTCATTATGATTTTGGTTTAAGAGCTTTGAAAAGTGTTTTAGTCAATGCTGGAAATTTAAAAAGAAGAGAAGACGCAGAAAGGAAAATTACCCATAAAAATGAAGATATGCCAATTGAACAATGGGAACAAAATATATTATTAAAATCAGTTTGTGATACATTAATCCCAAAATTAGTTTCAGAAGATATAACATTGTTTAATTCTTTATTAATTGGAGTTTTCCCTGATTGTAAAGTAGAAGAAGTAAAAGAAGATGAATTAAGAAGTAAAATAGAAGAATTATGTAATTTGAGGAATTTACTTCCAGAAGAAAAATTCATAAATAAAATAATTCAATTATACTCAATTCAAAAAATGCATCATGGAGTAATGATGGTAGGACAAAGTGGAACAGGAAAATCAGCAGCATGGAAAATATTATTAGAAGCTCTTCAATTAATAGATGGAATAAAAGGAGAGTCATATATAATAGATCCAAAGGCAGTAAATAAAGATAATTTATATGGTAAATTAGATCCAACAACTTTAGATTGGACAGATGGAGTTTTCACAGGTACATTAAGAAAAATATTAGATAATCAAAGAGGTGAAAGTGGGAAAAGACATTGGATTATTTTTGATGGAGATGTTGATCCTGAATGGGCTGAAAATTTAAATTCAGTTTTAGATGATAATAAATTATTAACTTTACCACATGGTGATAGATTACAAATACCACCTAATGTTAGAATTATGTTCGAAGTTGAAAGCTTAAAATTTGCTACTTTAGCTACTGTATCTAGATGTGGTATGGTTTGGTTTTCTGAAGATATTGTTACAACTGATATGATGTTTTCACATTATTTAAAAAGACTTACTCAAGCTAATTATGATGATTCTATGAATTATTTAAGTAATCAAAGTGGAGGAATGAATGAATTTGAAAATAAAAATGAAAATGATGATGAAAGCCAAGTAAGACATCAATCTGTTGAAGCTTTAAAACCATTTTTTGAATCTGGATGTTTTGTTCAACAAGCTTTAGATGAAGTTGAGAAATATAATCATATAATGGACTTTACAAAAATAAGGGTTATTGAATCTATGTTTGCTCTTCTTAGAAAAGGTACTTCAAATATAATTGAATATAATGATAATCATAGTGAATTTCCATTTACTGAAGATCAAATTTTTACTTATATGAGTAAATGGTTAGTCATTTCTATTATTTGGGGATTTGGAGGTTCTCTTTCTTTAGGTAATCGAACTGATTTTTCAAATAAATTAAAAGGATTAACTTCTGAAATTGATTTTCCAAATGATAATAATTTCGCAATGATTGATTATGAAGTGAAAATGGGAGAGAATAAATGGCAACCTTGGAAAATGAAAGTTCCTAATACTGATATAGAACCTTCTAAAGTTTCAGATGCTGACATTGTTATTCCTACAGTAGATACTGTGAGACATCAAGAAATTTTATGTAGTTGGATAAGTGAACATAGACCTTTCATTTTATGTGGTCCTCCAGGTTCAGGTAAAACAATGACATTAATGGCAACACTTAAAATTTTAACAGATTTCGAAATGGTTTTCATTAACTTTTCATCAAGTACAACTCCAGATTTAATTTTAAAGACATTTGATCATTATTGTGAATATGTAAAGAGTTCAAATGGAATAATATTAAGACCAAAGCAAAGTAATAAATATTTAGTGGTATTTTGTGATGAAATAAATCTTCCAGAAATGGATAAATATTCAACTCAAGTAGTAATAACATTCCTCCGTGAGATAACAGAACAAAATGGTTTCTGGCGTCCATTAGATAAGCAATGGATAAAATTAGAAAGGATTCAATTTGTAGGAGCATGTAATCCACCAACTGATGTAGGAAGACATCCACTTAATAATCGTTTTCTTCGACATTGTCCTTTACTTTATGTTGATTTCCCAGGAAAAGATTCATTGAAGCAAATTTATGGAACTTTCAATAGAGCTCTTTTAAGAAAAGGTACTTCAGATATGCATCAATATTCAGAAGCTTTAACTGATGCAATGGTTGAATTTTATACTGAATGTCAATTACATTATACTCCTGATATTCAACCTCATTATATTTATTCTCCTAGGGAACTTACCAGATGGAAACATGCTTTAAATGAATCTATTGAAAGTATGAATAGTATGGATGATTTAGTTAGATTATGGGCTCATGAAGCTTTAAGATTATTCCAAGACAGATTAGTTCTAGATGAAGAAAAACAATGGTGTGATCAATTAGTTGATAAAATAGGAGGAAAATTTTTCGCTACTTCTTCTCCAAATACTTTATCACGTCCAATCCTATTTACAAATTTAATAACTAAAACATATGTTTCATGTGATAAGGATGAATTAGTAAAGAATATAGAAGGTAAATTAAAAATATTCTATGAAGAAGAATTAGATGTTCCTCTTGTAATATTTGATTCAGTATTAGAACATATTCTCCGTATAGATAGAGTATTAAAACAACCAATAGGTCATTTACTTCTAGTAGGTCAAAGTGGAGTTGGTAAAACAACTTTATCACGTTTTGTTGCATGGATGAATAACTTAACTGTTTTTCAAATAAAAGCAGGAAGAAATTATGGAGTGGCTGACTTTGATGCCGATTTACGTTCAATTATGAAAAGAGCTGGTTGTAAAGGAGAAAAAATTTGCTTTATTTTCGATGAAAGTAATGTCTTAGGACCTGCTTTCTTAGAAAGAATGAATGCTCTTCTAGCTTCTGGTGAAGTCCCTGGTTTATTTGAAGGAGATGAATATATTTCTTTAATTAATTCTGCTAAAGAATTTATAATAAAAGAACAAAAAGCTGCTGATACTGAAGAAGAAATCTATAAAGCTTTTATCAAAGGAGTACAAAGAAATCTTCATGTTGTTTTTACTATGAATCCATTATCTCCTGATTTTTCTAATAGAGCTGCTTCTTCACCAGCTTTATACAATAGATGTGTTATTGATTGGTTTGGTGATTGGTCAAGAGATGGTTTATATCAAGTTGCAAATAAATTAACAGAATATGTTGAATGTAGAAATGAAAATTTCAGTAAACCTGGTTTAGATAGTGAATCCATGCATGGATTAATTGTTGATTCTATTACTTCTTATCATATGATTATTAAAGATTTAAATGATAAATTAATGAAAAATGCTAAAAAATTTAATTATATTACTCCAAGAGATTTCCTTGATTTTATTAAACATTTCATTAATTTACAAAAGGAAAAAAGTGAAGAATTAAATGAACAACAAGTTCATATAAACAAAGGTCTCCAGAAAATTATAGAAACAGAAAACACAGTAAATGAGTTAAAGCAAAGTTTAGCAGTGAAAAAGATAGAATTAGATAAAAAGCAAATAGAAACGAAAGCAAAATTTGAGAAAATAATGGAAGATACAGAAAAAGCACGTGTGAGTAAAGAGAAGGCAGAGAAGCAGAGAATAAAAGTTGAAGAAATGAAATCTCAAATAGAAGAAAGACAGAAAAAGGTAGAATATGAATTATCAACTGTGGTTCCAAAAATGGAAGCAGCAAAAGCAGCAATAGGAAATATGTCACCAAAGAGTGTTGCAGCATTAAAAGGTTTAAGAAAAGAAACAGAAAATACAAGAACAGCACTTAAATTAACAGCTATAATATATTTAGCAGTATCTCAGAAAAAAATAGTATCAACAATAGATTGGAATGGTATTCGTTCATGTATTATGAAAGAAGATTTTATATCAACAATAAAAAATATGAGAGCTGAAGATTTAAATGAAAAAGTTACAGATATAATTAAAAAAGAAATGTATAATCCTGCAAATCATTGGGATATAAATACAATATCAAGTGCTTTTAAAGAAGTTGGATTACTTGCAGAATGGATTCAATCTACTGTTGAATGTAGTTCTATTAATAATCAAATGGAACCTCTTAAAAATGAAATTAAAGGTTTAGCTTCTCAAGCTGAAAAATTAGAAAATGAATATAATACTATTGCTAAAGAAATTCAAGATTTAGAAGCTAATATTGCTCAATTAAAAATTAATTATGAAGAATCTGTTGTTGAAAGTAATAATATTAAAACTGATATGGAAGAAGTTAAAAACAAAGTAGAAAGATCTGAAAAATTACTTGAAAATTTATCCTCAGAAAAAAATCGTTGGAGTGAACAAATGAATGAATTTAAAATTCATATATATAATTTATTAGGAGATACATTTTTATCATCATCATTTTTAGCATATATAGGATTTTATGATGCATATTATAGGAAATATTTAAGAGAAAATGGAAGAGAAATTTTAAAGCAACATGATATCATTTTTAGTCATGATTTAGATGAAGTTGAATGGTTAACAAAACCAAATGATAAAGTAATTTGGCAAAAATGTTCTTTACCAGCAGATAATATTTGTACTGAAAATGCAACAATACTTCAAAGATTTAATAGATATCCTTTAATAATTGATCCTGCTGGTCAAGCGACTGAATTTATTAAAATTTTTTATCAATCTAAAAAACTAAATACTACTTCATTTACTGATTCTAATTTCTTAAAAACTTTAGAAAGTGCTTTAAGATTCGGTTATCCTATTTTAGTTCAAGATGTTGAAAAAATTGATCCAATAATGAATTCTCTTTTAAATAAAGAAATTCATAAACAAGGAGGTAGAAATTTAATTAGAATTGGTGATCAAGAAATTGATTTTTCATTAACTTTCAATATGTTTATGGTAACTAGGGATTCTTCATGTCATTTCACTCCTGATTTATGTTCAAGAGTTACTTTCTTAAATTTCACTATCACTCCTTCTTCACTTCAAAATCAAATTTTATCTATTATATTAAAAAGCGAAAGACCTGAAGTAGATAAAGCAAAAGAAGATTTAGTTAAAGCACAAAGAGATTTTAAATTACAATTAAGACAATTAGAAGAAGATTTATTAACTGCTTTAAATAGTGAAGGTAATTTATTAGAAAATGATAAAGTTATGAGTAGATTAGAAGAAATTAAAAAAAAATCATATGATATTAGTATTGAAGTAAGTAAATCTGAAGATATAATGAAAGAATTAGAAACTACTATGAATGAATATATGCCTATTGCAACTATGAGTTCTAGAATTTTCTTCGCTTTAGATTCTTTAGATACTATTTTTTACTTATATAAATTTTCACTTACTTTCTTTATGGATGTTTTAAATTTCGTCATTAAAAGCGAAAAATTAGAAGAAATTCCAAAAAATAATTATACTGATAGGCAAAATTTCATTATTTCAGAATTATTTAAAATTATTTATCATAGAGTAGGTTTTTCTTTATTAAATAAAGATGTGTTAATTTTCGCAATGAGATTAGCACAAATTCGTCTTGGAGATAAATTTAAAAATGAAATAAATGTATTATTAAAAATAAATTCAAATATAATGAACGATGCTTCAGATATAAGTGCTCAAATAATGGGAGGAAAATTAACCTTAAACCAAAGAAAACAAATAAGTGAATTAATAAAAAATGAAACATTCAAAGATTTATATCAAGATATAAATTCCAAAAATGAAAACTGGATAAATTTCTTAAATGATCCTCAAGCAGAAAATTCAATTCCAATAGAATTTCTAAATAAAGAAAGAGAGAAAATAAAAAACGAAAAAGATCAGAAAATCTTTGATGAATTAACAAAATCAATAATTCTTCTAATATTTAGACCAGATAGAATGATGACAAAAATATATTCATTCCTAAAGGAAATATTCAATGAAGAATTTGTTACAATTCCTGAATTAGATTTAGTAAAAGTAGTTCAAGAAGAAAGTAATTGTAAATCACCAATTTTATTCTGTAGTGCACCTGGATTTGATGCATCTACAAAAATAGAAAGTTTAGCACGTCAATTAAACAAAAAATTCCTTTCTATTGCAATTGGATCAAATGAAGGATTTGAATTAGTAGAAAAGAACTTCCCAAATAAAATAAAAAGTGGTGAATGGTTAGTATTAAAAAATGTTCATTTAGCACCACAATGGTTAAATGAATTAGAGAAAAAATTATATTCAAATGAACCAAACCCAAACTTTAGATTATTTTTAACTATGGAATTTAATCCAAAAATTCCATCAAATGTATTAAGAATATCTCGTAAATTTGTATTTGAATTACCATCAGGAATAAAGCATTCTTTAGTAAGATCATATGCAAATGTATTATCAGCTCAAAAGAGTGAAAAAGCACCAATTGAAAGATGTAGATTACATTTTCTTCTCTCATGGTTCCATGCTGTTATTGGTGAGAGATTAAGATATGTTCCGATTGGTTGGAGTAAATTTTATGAATTTAATGAAAGTGATCAAAGATGCGCTTTAGATGCTATTGATGAATGGATTAATATTCATGGGAAAGATAAAAGTAATATTGATCCTCATAAAATTCCATGGGACGCTATTAGAACTATTATTCATCAATCTATGTATGGCGGAAAAATTGATAATGAGTATGATATGAAAATTTTAGAATCACTTGTTAATTTGTATTTCAATGAAAAAACTTATGAATTAAATTATCCTCTTTATAAAACATCAAATATTAATAATAGTAATGTTTTAACTGTTCCAGAAAAGAGAAATAATGCAGGATATATTGAATGGATTAATCAACTTCCTTCTGTTGAAAGTCCTGAATGGAGTGGTTTACCTAATAATGCTGAAAAATTAGTTAGAGAAACTGCAGCTAGAAGATTTATCACTGAAATTAATAAAATTCAAGGTGTTGAAGATGAAGAACTTTCTAGTGGAAGTGAAAAAAAAGCTGTTAGTTGGTTAGTTTTAGTTCAACAAAAAAGCGAAAAATTACTTCAAAATTTACCAATGGAAGTGAATTATCTTGAAGGAAATGAAAATAGTAACAATGATCCAATATTCCGTTTTTTAAAAAGAGAAGTAGGAATAGCAAGTAAATTATTAATTAGAGTAAGAGATGATTTATCAAAATTAATAAGTATGTGTAAAGGAGATATAAAATCAACAAATGAATTAAGAGAAGTTGCAAAAAATGTTTTCAATGATTCAGTTCCAAAATCATGGCAATTATATAATACATTAGAATTAAATGTTACAGAATGGGTTCTTGATTTTGGAAATAGAATAAAGCAATTGAATAAAATAACAAAAGAAGAAGATTATGGTAAAAGTTCTCTTTGGTTAGGAGGATTAATATTTCCAGAAGCATATTTAACTGCAACAAGACAAAGTGTAGCTCAAGAATTAAAAGTTCCATTAGATGAATTAATTTTAAGTGTTGAATTACCTAAAACAATTACTGATATTCCAAATACTAATTATGTTCTTAAAGGATTATGTATTGAAGGTGCAGAATGGAATTATGATTCAAATAAATTAATTATGACTGATAATTTATTCTGTCAATTACCTCCTTTCATGATTAAATGGTCTGTTAAAGATGATAAAGGAATTAATGGAATGTTTCCTATTCCTGTTTATTTAAATACTATGAGAAAAAATCTACTTTTTTCTGTTTATATTAATAATGAAAGTGAATTGTCTAATGAAGATTGGTATCAAAGAGGAATTGCACTTATTTCTTGGAATAAAACTTATGAATATAATAATGATAATTAAATTTTCTAACATTTAAATTTTCAATTTAATTGAAAGAATTTTATCTAATTATTATAATAAAAATTTATTTTTAATTTTTATTTTTTTATTATAAATACTTTATAATTGAAAATAATATCTAATAAATGCAGAAATGGAATATTAAATCAATAATATTTACTGCATTTATTCTCGAATTAATTCAATCAATTAATTCAAAAACAATAAATGAAAATAAAAATGAATCACCAAAAAGCAAAAAAGATGAAGAAAAAAATAATTTAATATATTTAACAATTCAACTATGTCAATCCTGATCTTATAAAAGTTACTTTATGGAAATTCAACAAATCATGGAGAAAAATTTTAAAAATGTGATAGTGAATGGAGAAGAATATCCTTTATCACAAACACGAAAATTTTTATCTTATTCAGTAATGGCAATTCAATTTTTAATATTTACATTATTAATATTATGTAATTTTAAAAATATTATTAATTCAATACTACCAAATAATTTAATTGATTGGATTGGAGAGAATAAATTGCGTACTTTCTTTATTACTTTTTTTATGGGAAATTTATTACAAAGTAATATTTCTAATACAGGAGCTTTTGAAATTTTTTATAATGGAAATCAAATTTGGTCTAAACTTAATATGGGTGATGTACCTAATATTAATCAATTAATTCAAATGCTTATTCAGAATGGAGCTAATTTTATTAAAGTTTAAAAAATTTTTATGATATAATAGAAAAGTTTTTTATTGTTATTTAATTCTTTTTTTGTGATAATTTGAATAAAAATCTTCTTTTTAAGATTTATTCAAATTTGATTTTATTTGAATTAAATAATTTGATTTTTTTTCTTAATAAATTTTTAAATAGCATTTTTTAAATTTTTTTTCTGTTTAATTTACTTATTATATTTTTATTACTTTTAAAAATAGAAGAAAAAATCATTTATTTATTTTTTTGTTGGCAACTTTTTATTTGAATTTTGTTTAATACCTTTAGCAATAATATTTTGTTTATTACTATTAATAGAAACACTAGGTCCAGAAGGAGGAACTAATTTTTTATTATTATTACTAATATTTTTATTTCCAACATTAACATTTTTCTTAATAGAATTATTTGAATTAGAAATATTTTTATTATTAACCATTATATTAGTATTAGAAACAGTAGAATAATTAGAAATTTTAGAAGGAATATTCATATTAAGTTGAATATTATTATTATTCATAAAGCCAGAATTATTAAATGAATCTTCCATAATAGAATTAGATTTAATAGCACTAAATTCATTTTTAATATTTGCTAAATCTAAAACAATTAAAAAAAATAAATTTACTTTTTTGCATTTCATCATAATAACTTTGAGAATTATTTTGAGGTAAATGACTAATAGGTTGAATATCATGAGGAAAATTGTTTCCTTGAATATAATTTCTTTCAACAGGATTTGTAGGAATTAAATTATAAGGTTTACTATTTAAATCATCATTTAAATCACTTTCAATAAAAACATCTCCATGTTCAGTATCATGAATTTCCATATTATATTCTTCAGTATTTGAATTAATTAATAAATTATTTTTCATATTCATTGGAACTGAAGAAGCATTAACCCAATTATTATCTTTAATAATTGGATTATTATTGTTTATATTATTATTAATCATTTCATTATTTGGTTGAAAACTTTGATTAACAGGAAATTGATTTTGATTATATAAATTATTATTATTATTAATGTTATTATTATTATTATTAATATTTCCTGTTATATTTATATCATTTACAATATTTGAAGCTGCATTTGAAACTAAATCTGTTTTTACTTGATTTGTATCTAAAACATTCATTGCTTCCATATTCATAGCCATTACTCCTCTCATTACTACTTTTTTTAAATTTTCTTGAATTAAATTTCTTGATGCTAATAATTGCTCATTCTTCATATTTACTTCTGATAATTTATTTCTTAAATCTGATATCTCTTTACCATAATATTGAGCCATTTCATTTAATTTATCTTCACATTCTTTCTCTTTTAAAGATATAATTTTATATATTTTCATTTCTTTCCAATTTCTCTTTAAATTATCAAATATAAAACGTTTTAAATTATCATTATGTAATTTTTTAATTTTTTTTTCTTTATCTTTTTTATTTTTCTTTTTATCATGAAATTTTTTTAAAACATTATAAAAAGCTTGAGACTTTAATTTTCTATTATAAGCGTTGACTTTCTGATTAAAAATAATATTATTAATTCTTTCTTTAATAATAATTTGTGAATTTAATAATTTCTGAGTTTTAGTTAAATCATCTTTTAAATGTTCAATTAAATCACTTTTAGTACTTAATAAAGCATCACATTTTTGTCTTTCACTTTCAATAATAGATTTTTGTTCAATTAATAAATTTCTTTTAATACTCATAAAATCTTTTAAAGTATCAGTTCTAAAATTTTTAATCATAATATCTAATCTTCTTTTAAAATTTTCAACATCTTCATCAATAATTTGAATATGATGATAAGTTTCTTTATTATTATTTGAATCTTGTCCACTAACTTGGGGAATATTTGATATATCATTTTCATTTAATTCCATATTTGAAAAATTCACTTCTGATATATTGTTATTTAAAGTTTGAGGATTTATTTGATTTAAATTTTCATTTTCATTATTTATTTTTGAAATTTGACCAAAGTTATTATTTGAATTAGTAAATATTACTTCTGATTGATTTCGCATTTCATTGGAATTATCATTTATTTTTTCATCGTTGGAATCCTTATCAAATGATTCATCTTCAATCTTATATTTTTTAATATGTTCCATATTTTAAATTAAAAATAATTAAAAATAAAAAAATAAAACAAAAAAAAATAAAAAATTAAATAAAAGAAATATTGAAATAATTTCAATATATAAATATGCTTTTTTTTTACTAATATTATAAAAAGAAATGGGAGTAGACCCTATTTCAAAATTTAGGTTCTTTTCAACTCTCCCTTGGACTGGTTGGGTAAGATTAATTCTCTTTTTTGAGATGTTTAATTACATGGGGATTATAGACGACTTAAAAGTCGAGTTTTTTCCAATACCAGTCATATTAATTTATTCATAACTCTTTATATATGATTGTAAAGATTAAAAAAATTTTTATGGGTTAATAATAATTATATTGTTTATTTTTTTAATTTGAAATAAAAAATAAATTAATAAAAATATTTAAATTAAAAAAAACAAAAATAAATAAAAATTAATTTACATTAATATTATTTTCTTCATTTAAATCCCAAATTTTAATTAAAGTATCATCACTTCCAGAAGCAATAAATCCATTTCCAATATCACATAAACATAAAACTTCATTAGAATGTCCAATTAAGTTTTTATAAATAAGGAATTTATTGTTATCATTAATTTTCCAAACTTTAATTATTTTATCCCAAGAAGAACTAATAAAACTATTATTATTAAAAGAAATAATACTTTGAATAGCTTGTGAATGACCAAAAATAATTTGTTCTTGAATTTTTTCTTTTAAATTCCATATTATTATTGTTTTATCATATGAACCAGAAGCCATTAAATTTTCTTTTAATAAACATAAACAATAAATCCATCCTTTATGTCCTTTTAACTCACATTCATTTTCTAAATTTTCTATATTCCATATTTTTATTTCTTCAAAGGATGAACTTGCTATTTTATTTTTATTTATTATTATTATATCATATATATATTTTATATGTGCTTTTATTATTTTTTTATTGTTTATATCATTTAAATCCCATATTATTAATTTTCCATCAAATGAACATGATATTATTTTTGAATTTTCTATTTCTATTATTTTATTTACTGAATTATTATGACCTTTTAAAATGTATAATTCTTTTATTTCATTTAAATTAGATATATCAAATATTCTTATTGTTTTATCTTTTGAACATGATATTAAATTTCCATTTTTTAATTGTAATATATTATTTATTGAATCTGAATGTGCTTTTATTGTTTTTCTTAAAAAATAATTATTTGATAATACATTATTTTTTTCTAAATCCCAAATTCTTATTGTTTGATCAGATGATGATGATGCTAAATTTCCATTATTTAATTTAATTATACTTAATACACTCCATGAATGACCTTTTAAAGTTACTTCACATTCTTTATTTATATTATTTTTGAAATTATTATCATTTATATTTTTATTTTTTTTTATTTGATTTTCATTCATTGAATTTGTGATTATTGTAAAATTATATTTTGATTCTATATTATTTATTATCTCTTCTATTGAATTTAATAATCCTTCACTTGAAAAAAAATGAAATTTAAAATCAGTAAACTTTGAGTTTATTTCTGATAAATAAATAGAATCTGAATCTAAATAAACATTTGATTTATCTAAATCTTTATAAAAATGTAACGACAGTAATTTTATTATTTTAAATATTCTTCCAAAATTATGTATATCATCATATAATTGAGATATATATTTTGAACACATTTGATGTAAATATTCAATTAATTGTTCAATTCTATTTTTGACAAAATAAATTTCATCATTAAATTTATTTGTTATTTCTTTTTCTTTTAAATTTAACAAAGATAGGAAATCTTTATATTCTTTATATTTTAAATTTCTTTGAATCATAATTATTTTTTCCTTTAATTTTGAATAATATTTATATTCATTTATATGTTCTAATTTTTTTTCTTTTTCTTCATTTTCACATTTTTCACATAAAGAATTATAACATTTTTTACAAAATAAAATATAATTTTTATTATGTTTTTTACATTTAATTTTATCTTCATCAAAAATAAATTGATTAATTATTTTATGATTATAAGTATTTTCTTTATGATTCGTTAAACATAAATTACATAAATTTAAATTACAATTTTCACAAAAATATTCATACTTTAAATTATGTTTTGAGCATATTTCTTTTTTTTTTTCAGTATTATCTTTAGAATTATTTATTTCATAACTATTTAATATTTTAATTAAATGTTCTAAAGATATATTTAATTTTCCTTTTTTATTACATTTACAAATTAATTCAATTTTATTTTTTTTTATTATTTCAGATGATAAAATTGCAAATTGTGTTTCAATAAGAAATTGAATAAAACATTTATAACATAATTGATGATTACATGAAAATGAAATTATATTAAAATTTTCATTATTAATTATGATTGAATTAATTTTACATTTACATAAATAACAATGAGGAACACCATCTAAAATATTTTCTTCCATATTTTAAATTTTTTTTAAATTTCAAAAAAAAAATTAACAAAATTAATATAAAAAATAATGTTAAATGTATTAAATTTAGAATTTGGTTATAATAAAAATAATACAAATAAAGAAAAAACAATATATAACAAAGGTAAAATAATAAGACCATTATCATCAAATGAAAAATTCAAAAATGAGAAAATAAAAGAAGAAAAAGAATTAAAAAAATTAAAAAGACCAATAGAAAGTGCAAGATTAAAAATAATAAGAAAAAATTATTTAGATGAAAATGAAGAAGAAAAATTTTATATAGGAGAAATATTAAAATCATCTTTTGAAGAAAATGAATTAGAAGATACTTTTGAAATAAATGCAGATCCAAGAATAAACAAATTAAATTATTTAAAAAAAATTGGTAAAATTATTGGATTAAAAGAACCTAAATTAAAACCTTATTTACCTCCTAATTATATTTATGAAAGTAAAAAAAAAAATGATAAAAGTAAAGATTATATTAAAAGAGATCTTCAAAGAACTATTAAAATGTATAAAGAAAATATTAGAATTGAAAATAAAATTATTGATATGATTCATAAAAGTAAATTTATTAATGATGATGATGATGATATTACTTTTAAAAATAAAAAATATGAAAATGTTGAAAAGGAAATTCAAATATTAAAAGATTTTAAAAAGAAATTAAAGAAAGAAAGAGAAAAAAAGAAAGAGAATAATAAAGATAATAAATTTCAATTTATTGAAGAAGAAATTAAAGGTGATAATGTTGAATTTAATAAAAATGAAAATTTAAATAATAATATAAAAGAAGATAATATTGAAGAAAAAATAAAAGAGAAAATAAAGAAAAGAAAAAAAAATAAAAATGAAAAAGAAGAAAATAAAAAAATAAAAAAAAATAAAAAAGAAGAAGATAAAGAAAAAATATTAGAAAAGAAAGAAAAAGAAAAATTATCTTTACCTAAAGTACCAAAATCAGAAATTTACAAAAAAATTACAAAAATGAATCAAGATAAAAAATATAAAGAAGCATTAAAAGATATAAAAAAAGATAATGAAAATTGTGAAAAAATAAAAGAAAAAATATTAGATTTTAATGAACAATTAAAAAAAAACACAATAAATGAAAATAAACCAAAACAAATTTTAACAAAAAAACAAGAAGTTATAATAAATGAAAAAGCACAAAAAATAATAGATAATATAAAAGAAAATATAAATCCAGATAATTTTAATATAGAAAATTTAAGTCCTGAAGAACAAAAATTAATTAAAGGAAGAGAAAGATATAAACCAAAGAAAAAAAAGAAAAAAAAATATGAAAAAGATATTGAAAAAATAAAAGAAAATTTTAATGATTATATTTATTTAAAATCTGTTAATTCAATTAATGAATTAATAGAAAGTCAAAATAATATGGAAAATACTTTTAAAAAAATACATAAAATTGGAAGAGAATATAAAAAAGTTAATGAAAATTTAAACAATAAAATTATTTTTACTAATGCTTATTTAAATAATATGAAAGAAGGTCAAAAAATTAATTTAGAAAAAGTATCTTTAAGAAAAAATACTAGTTTTAATACTAAAGAAGATATATATGATTATATGTATTTTGGAAAATATGAAAAAAATAATAATAATAATAGTATTAATGAAAGTGATAATACAGAAGAAACTAATTATTATCATCCTTTTCTTATTTATGATTAAATTTATATTTTTCTTTTTTTTATTATTATTTATTCATTAAAATATTTTTCATAATCTTCACCTAAAATATTTTCTATTATTTCATCATAAATTATTTCTCCACAAAAACATTTAATTGTTTTTTCTTTATTTTTCATTTGTTCTTTAATTTTTTTTTTAATACAATGAGAACAAAAACAATTATTACAACAAAAACTTATAATAAAAAGAGACATTTGATCTTTATTTATTATAACATTACAATTTCTACATTGAACTTGATTTTTCTTTAATATTCTATTATTAGGATTACATTTATCACATAAAAATAAATTAAATTTCTTATTAAATAAACTTCTTTTTTTTTTTCCACAATTTTCACAGTAAAATTTTTCCACATTTACATTTATTTTATCAAAATTTCTTGAAGATAAAATTTGTAAAATAATAATTGATTCATCATTAAAATCTTTTGAATCGAAAGAATATAATTCAAAAGAATTAAAAATGTCAAAAAGTGCTTCTTCACTTTTTGAATTTAATTCAATATATTTTCTAAAATATTTACTAAATTTATTATAATAATTTTCTTTTGAGCATTTTATAAATTCTTTATATTTTGAATGTAAAGGATATATTTGATTAAAAAATTTAAAAATTTTTTCATCAATTGAATTATCATTTAAACTTATTATTGTATTATTTTCTAAAATTTCACAATTTAATTGTTTATTATCTGGTTTAATAAGACAATAATTATTATTTGAAATAGATATTAAATATTCAATTAAAAATTTAATATTATCATTGTAAATGAGAAAATAATAATCAATTTCTTTTTTAAAGTTTTTATTTAAATATTTTTTTATTTCTAAATCACTTTCTTTTAATTCTTTTAATAATTGTAAATAATTATTTTCTGATTCTGGAAAATGAGCCATTATATTAAATATTCTACTATTATTTTTAAAAGAAATTTCTTTTTCAAAAAATCCTTTAAATTCATTATCATCAAAATGATCATATGTCACTTCAAAATTACTTAATTGAACTATAATTTGTCTAATTGTATTTATTATATCCTTTGCATAAAAACCAAAGAAAGCAATATTTAATTTTATTTCTTCCATTTTATGAAGAAAAAAATAAAATAGTTAAAATAAAAATTGGAAAGAAATAAATTGAAAATGAAAATGAAAATGAGGAATTAATAAAATATAAATAAAAAATAACATAAAAAATTAAAAATAATTAAATAAAAAAATATTTTTAAAAAGCAATTTATTCTTCTCAAAATAATTCTTAAAAAAAAAACTAAAAACCGTATTAAAAAATTAAAAAAAAAATGGCATTTGTAACTCGTTCAGATCGTGAAATAACGTTATCAACATTAGAGCCAAACAAACTAGGTCCAGGCCAATACACAACAAATTCAGAAAGGACATTAAAAACAGAGCCACATGCTCCCTTTAACACAACTACAAAAAGAGAATCAAATTATGAATCAAATAGTCCTGGTCCTGCAGCATATGATACAAGGAAAAATATATTAAAAAAAAATTTTGGAATAAATAATACTTCTCCAGAAAGAAAAAATATTGATTTATATTCAAATGAACAAAAAGAAAATTTATTCATTTCAAGTGAACCTAGGTTTAAACCAGAAAATTTAATATATTTAAATCCTGGACCAGGAACTTATAATTTAAATGATAGATATAACACCAATAATAATAATATAAATTTAATTCCTAAAAAAACTATTAAAAATGATTCTTTATCTCCTAAAAGAATTTCTTCAATTCCTTCAAAAGAAAATTGTTATGGATATTTATATAATAAAGATGGAGAATTAAATTTACAGAAAGATCCAAAAATAAATGAAAAATATTCAGGTGAAAAAAATAATTCTGTTGGTCCAGGAAGATATGATATAATAAATAAAAAGAAAATAACAGGTAATGTAAATTTTGAAAAATCTCTTGGTCATGACAATAATTTAATAAAGAATGAGAATAATATAGAAAAAGAATTAGAAAATTCATTATCATCAGAAAAACTCAGAAATAAAATAATTTCAGAAATAAAAAAAGAAAAAATGAAAAAGAATAAATTATATAAAAATGGAGAATTAAAATATGAGAATGAAATTAAGAAAGAAATAGATTTAGATAATCAAAAACAATCTAGAAATAAAAATGAAATGCCAGGACCAGGAAGTTATTATAGTGAATATGGAAATGCAATAATAATGCCGAAATCAAAAGATATAAAATTTCAAAATTTTGGTTCTTCTCTTTCAAGAAGTTTAAATTCAATACCAAGAAATTATATAAATTCTCCTTTAGACAATATTATGGTATATCCTTCATTAAAAGAAAATAATATTATTAATAATACTTATAATTATAAAAATCAAATAAGACCAAATTCAAATATTAAAGAAATTGAACATCAAAAAAATATAATAAATCAATTGAAAAAAATAAAAAAAAAAGAAAGTTCCTTAGTAGGACCAGGGACATATAATGTAGAAAATAAATTTAAAAGACCAACATCAAATATTCAATTATTTAATTCAATGGAAGTTCGTTTTAAAGAAAATGAATTTGATAATAAAAACCCAGGAGCAGGATCATATTTAAGTTTATTAAATTGGATTCCTCCTCATCAAGAATTTAATAAAGAAAAATTTCAAGAAGAAATGATAATAATAGAATTAGAAAGAAAAAGAAAGAAAAATATTGTTACTGGTCCTTCAGCAGCAGATTATTCAGTTGAGAAATGTAAAAGTATTGAAAGTGATATTAAAAAAGATATAAATAAAAATAGACCTCCTTTTAATTTTTCTGAAAAAAGATTTAATAATTTTGATAATAAATTTAATAATGGTCCTGGCTCTTATAATTTAAGGAAAGATAATTATGGTTTTAAAAATAATAAAGTTCCTTTCTCTGTTGGAGCTAAAAGAGTTAATAATAATTTTGAACTTAATGATTATAATGCTAGTCCTGCAAGTTATGATAGAGATTCTTATTTTGATTGGAATAAAAAATCTTTTAATGTTCTTTTTGTTTAAAAATTTTTTTATAATTTTTATTTTTACTTTTTTTATTTCATAAAAATTATATTTAATAAGTGTAATGGATGAAAGTTGGCTTATTTCTAAAACATTGAATTATCAAGATTTACAAAATATAGTTGCATTTGAAAATCATGAGGGTATGTTAATGAATATAGAAGGAGAATTAATTGAAAATGAAGAAGAACTTGATAAATATATAAAATTTGAAGAATATCAAGATTTTTTAAATAAATTTGAAGAATATTTTAAACAAAATCAAATTGAGCTTTTGAACAATGAAAAAGATATTTTAAAATATTTTTACGAAAATGAAATAAAATGTTTAAAATACATTTATATTTTTTATAAAGATAAACAAAAACAAAAACACTTATTAATTAAAGTCTTAGATTATCTTTTAATATCATTATTTAGAATGAATTCAAGTATAATTGAAAAAACTCAAGAAATAGAAAATAAATTTTCACTGATTAATGAAGAATATTATACAGGAGAAAAGAATTTAGATTTAAGTCCTGAAACATATAAAAGTAAAATTAAAAAAGTCTTTCAAAATGAAAATATTCCTCATTTTTTATTAAGAAGAGGAATAAAAATTTTAAAAGAAATTCAAAAATATTATGAAAAAAATTTTTTAGATTTAGAAAATGAAAATGAAAATGAAGAAAAAATAAATGAAAATTTTGATTATGATAATAATATTAAAGAGTCTTCCAATCAAGAAAATATTTTTGATATTATTAAACAATTTTATTCTCAAGAAAAAAAACCTTTTCTTGAAGATTATGACTTAGAATTAATTCAATATTTTTTTATTATTTTTGTTTATGTAGTAAAAAAAATAAATAATAATGAAGGGATTAACCAAATAAACAATAATTTAGATATATTAGAAAAACATTTCCGTTTTAAATTAAAAGAAAAATTATCTGAATTAGATTATTCTGATGAAGGAATTGAAATCACTTTTCAATATTACATAAGAGAAAACTTTGAAAATAAAAAAAATTTATTTCCTTTTATTATTGCATCTTTTTGTTATATTCTTTTTGAATTAAAAAATATGAATAATCAAATTGAAATATTCACTGAATTAGTTATTTTATTTATTAATAATATTAAATATTTTGATTTCTCTGGTATTTTAAATACTTTTTTAAATCAAGTTGAAAAAATAGAAGATTATTATAATATCTTTCAAATAAAAAATGAAAGTAATAAAAAAAAAAAAGTTATTAATCGTTATAAAGTAGATAATAATTTTGAAGAAAATCAAAATTTCAAACTTTATGAAAAAGAAAATAATATTTTTGAAAATAATTTTGACTATTATGACAAAAATAAATCTGAAAATAATAATAATATAAACAATAATATCTTAATAAATAATAATAATAATATTATAAACAATTATTACATAATAAATAATAATAATAATAATAATGAGAATAAAATAGAAAAAAAAGAAAGAAAATTACAAAATTTTAAATTATTTCATTGCAAAGATATAATAGCGGTAATGAAAGGATGTAAAGATAATATGATAAAAAGAAGATTTGAATCTTTAGTGGAAGAAGAAGAAGAAATAGAATCAAAAGAAAAAAGCAATTTGTTGTTGAACATATTAAATTGGGCAAAAGCAAAATTTAAAATGGTAGATGATAAAAAAAACACAATAGAAAAAAAATTAAGATTATATCCTTTAAATAAGGAAATAAAAGGGAATATAATAACAATATTTATATCAGGTTTCTATTCATCAGATTCAGAAAAAGAGAAAGAATGGGAAAATTTTACAAATGAATATTTAAAATATTTTCCAAATTCAAATATATATTATTATAATTGGCCATCAAGTAATTTAAATATATTTGATTTTGTGTCTGAATTATTAATTCATAGAGGAGAATTTGAAAGAGCAACAAAAAGAGCAGAATGTTGTGGAAGAATTTTAGGTAATTTAATTCAATCTAAATTATTTTTTGATGATTTTAAAATAAATTTAGTTGCTTTTAGTTTAGGTAATCATGTTATTAAAAATTGTTTAAAAGAATTATATGAACAAAAAATTTTCAATGTTATTAATAATATTATTTTTATTGCTGGAGCTACTAATATTAGTCAAGATGAAGATTTTATCAAAATTTTTAATCATTGTAGTGGAAATATTATCAATTGTTATTCTAAAAGAGATTTAGCTTTAGTTTATAGATTTTCCATTGATTTAAATTTAGCTATTGGAAGACATAAATTAATAATTAAAGGCTGTGACAACATTTATAATTATAAATCTTCAAATTTACATCTTTTATATAGAAAAAATATGGGAAAAATTTGTAAAGATATTATTAAAAATTTAAAGAACAATAATTAAAATTACATTTATTTTTTTAATATTTTATTTATTTTTTCAAGAAATTGAGTTTTAAATTGTAATATAAATAGTTTTTTCTATGTTTATTAATTATGCTTCTGGATCAATGGTTTATAATTCTTGATATATATTTTGAACAAAATAAATTATTGTTGAACTTAACTCTTTCTTCAACAAAATCATTTATTACGTCATCATAATTTATTTCACAATAGTCTTTTGACTTTTTATTATTTTTTTATTTTTTAAATTGATATCTATTTTTTCTGAATATTTTTTTATTTAATAATATTAAATATTTTGATTTCTCTGGTATTTTAAATACTTTTTTAAATCAAGTTGAAAAAATAGAAGATTATTATAATATCTTTCAAATAAAAAATGAAAGTAATAAAAAAAAAAAAGTTATTAATCGTTATAAAGTAGATAATAATTTTGAAGAAAATCAAAATTTCAAACTTTATGAAAAAGAAAATAATATTTTTGAAAATAATTTTGACTATTATGACAAAAATAAATCTGAAAATAATAATAATATAAACAATAATATCTTAATAAATAATAATAATAATATTATAAACAATTATTACATAATAAATAATAATAATAATAATAATGAGAATAAAATAGAAAAAAAAGAAAGAAAATTACAAAATTTTAAATTATTTCATTGCAAAGATATAATAGCGGTAATGAAAGGATGTAAAGATAATATGATAAAAAGAAGATTTGAATCTTTAGTGGAAGAAGAAGAAGAAATAGAATCAAAAGAAAAAAGCAATTTGTTGTTGAACATATTAAATTGGGCAAAAGCAAAATTTAAAATGGTAGATGATAAAAAAAACACAATAGAAAAAAAATTAAGATTATATCCTTTAAATAAGGAAATAAAAGGGAATATAATAACAATATTTATATCAGGTTTCTATTCATCAGATTCAGAAAAAGAGAAAGAATGGGAAAATTTTACAAATGAATATTTAAAATATTTTCCAAATTCAAATATATATTATTATAATTGGCCATCAAGTAATTTAAATATATTTGATTTTGTGTCTGAATTATTAATTCATAGAGGAGAATTTGAAAGAGCAACAAAAAGAGCAGAATGTTGTGGAAGAATTTTAGGTAATTTAATTCAATCTAAATTATTTTTTGATGATTTTAAAATAAATTTAGTTGCTTTTAGTTTAGGTAATCATGTTATTAAAAATTGTTTAAAAGAATTATATGAACAAAAAATTTTCAATGTTATTAATAATATTATTTTTATTGCTGGAGCTACTAATATTAGTCAAGATGAAGATTTTATCAAAATTTTTAATCATTGTAGTGGAAATATTATCAATTGTTATTCTAAAAGAGATTTAGCTTTAGTTTATAGATTTTCCATTGATTTAAATTTAGCTATTGGAAGACATAAATTAATAATTAAAGGCTGTGACAACATTTATAATTATAAATCTTCAAATTTACATCTTTTATATAGAAAAAATATGGGAAAAATTTGTAAAGATATTATTAAAAATTTAAAGAACAATAATTAAAATTACATTTATTTTTTTAATATTTTATTTATTTTTTCAAGAAATTGAGTTTTAAATTGTAATATAAATAGTTTTTTCTATGTTTATTAATTATGCTTCTGGATCAATGGTTTATAATTCTTGATATATATTTTGAACAAAATAAATTATTGTTGAACTTATAATTTAAATGATAGATATAACACCAATAATAATAATATAAATTTAATTCCTAAAAAAACTATTAAAAATGATTCTTTATCTCCTAAAAGAATTTCTTCAAT